>ML796565.1:102278-121145 GCA_009831015.1 Picea engelmannii
TTGCTTTGAGTTTTGCAGAGGTTGAATACATGGCAACCAACTTGGCATCATGTGAGGCCATTTGGCTTCAGAAGCTACTCATGGGCTTGTTTGATCAAGTGTTGGACACAACTGTGATTCACTGTGATAATCAGAACTGAATCAAGCTCTCTGAAAATCCTGTGTTTCATGATAGGTCCAAACACATTGAGATAAGGTACCACTTCATTCGGGACTACTTGCAGAAAGGTTTTGTAAAGCTACAGTATGTGCCAACCTATGAGCAGATTGTAGACATACTCACGAAGCCTTTGGTGAAAGGAAAATTTGTTTACTTCAGGGATAAGTTGGGGGTTGTACACAACACCTTCCTTGCTAAGCGTGTTTGTTAATTTTCCGTAGCAGCAGAAGGTGTTCCCACGTGTCTAGTGCCCAAAGGCATGCATGAGACATTAATTTTACCCATATCAACCTTATCAGATTAACCTAAGTTTTACTTAGGAAATTCAGCCACAAAATTTTGTTGTTAGTGGATTGTGGGGCCCTGTCAAGGGAGGGGCGCTCTGCCTTAGTGTTGAGTGGGGCCTTGTCTTGAGCAGTGAACCCTTAGTGTTGTGTGGGGTCCATAGAGAGGAGGCACCTCAATCTGGACCCTTGAAGCTTTTGCTGGGCATTGATCCCAAGGAAACAATTGAGGGGAGGCTGGGTAAAGAAGAGGCTAAGGGTGTTGGGTTGCTCATTATTCAGTCATTTGGTGAGCAAGAGAAGAGTGGGAGCAAGGCTAAGAGAAGGAAGAGAGGAGTTGTCGTTGAAGGCATTTTTTTGGGTTGGTTAGGGCATTCAGTGGAGGTCAATTACAGGTCGTATTGTGCAGCAGAGACAACCCATACTCAGGGCCATATACAACAGTAGTGAAGCTTATTTACGAGTGTATTCAACATAGTGAAGAAGGAAAAACTAGAGGGTTTTGGAGCAGCAGTTTGAGGCTGCACACAACAACCTTGTACAACCATCAAAAGAGGCCATAACAGGTCGTACAAGACAACCAGAAGGAGGTCATACAGGCTGGAGGTAGTTGGGTTGAACAACACTTGTTTTCCTAGCTCGGAACTGAGCAAAATCCTTCTACTGTACTATAAGAATTTGTTGTTTAGTTTTTGATGTTGTACCTTCTCTCAGATAACCAAATAAAGCTCCCCTCTTAGTTGGTTTTCCTTGCACTGGGGTTTCCAGGGTATCTGTTGTGTCATAGTGTGATTGTTTTTATTTTTTCGTTGTTCATGCATGTATACTCAATTGGTATAACCTTAGCATAGATCATATTTACATTTTCGGGTTTAAAATCTATTGGCTAAGTTATCGTAGTTGGTTGGGTATTAAAGTTTTACAGACTATCCTCTACACCACATGTTAGGCCCACCCTTGTGTCTCTACTTGAAGGTTCTCCCATATCTCGTGCCAATGGCTCCATTGGAGACACAATAACCTTTTTGTGCCTTCAAGATTTCAATCTCGCAGCATTGCATTTGCTTCTTGACCTGGGTCATTTCACACATTCCACATTGATGGTTCCAACACTGTGCCATGGTATCTGTTGCAATGAGATGGAGTTGAGCCCACAGATGGAATTTATCAACCTACCACCCTACATGAATGCTCACTCCTTTAACAATTTCCCAGGCCCTTGGCCTTACAGATCTGAGAAGAGACATCGAGCAGAGAGTAAGCACTAAACCCATGCAAGAAAAGACCACATGCCAAAGAGAATAAATGGAGGGGTGGTTCATATAACAATTTGTTGCCTTCCATTGCATCGCACTATGGGCATGTGGGTTGGCCTTGAATGTGACCATGCTTACTCATAGAAGCCATTGCTATGTGTTAACATTTGAACACCACGCGAGGGGCATTGGATATGGTGTCTCCCCCTTTATTCTTTGAATCCTTATGTCCCCCATGGGGCATTGAATCCAATGCCCCCCCCGCCTCCCCCCTTTGAATAATGCTTTACGAGTCCAATATTTTTAGGGGTAGAGAGTTGCAAGAGAAATCAAATGATGATGGATGAGTCTCCAATTATTATTGTTCTCTTTTCCCACACAAGAAAACTAATTGCAACCCTTGGAATGCTACTAATGCCTTTGTCTCATTGGTCATCAGGACCCCTACTCACCATGCAAAATCTAGTTCTTGATTTCCTCCGGGACCAAAGAGTATTATCCCTGCCCCTACCACCCCCAAATGGTGTTTAAATTTCTTAGGACTTCTTCACTCTAGGAGTTTAAATTGAGATGTGTAGATATTATTTAGAAGATGAATAATATCTATACAGGTTGTCCTCAAAGTTTGTAATATCTTACCCGTGAAAGAATGAATTAATTGCAATTGTGTTTATTGCATTGAGCTCGGGTGGGGGTGTGAGTGAGAGTGATCCATTAGGTCTCAGTGTTTGATATAAACCAGGGTTTGATATGCACTTTTGGTTGCATATTTCCAGTTCAAACAAGTGATTGATGTCTAACGCAAGATAAAGATACAACTGTGAGGAGCACATTAGAATTGGCTTTTGATGGGTCTCTGTTACTTTTCTACCTTCCATTGGTCTAGGTGAACCTTTCAGTGGAATTCCACTTTTATGATTTTTAGTAAGAACACTTTTTGTATCAGGGAGCTTGAGTAAGTCTCTTGAGAGCTTGGAACTAAGGATGCTTGATAACTTTGCTAATGTGTTTTTGGAGTAACTGTTTCCATCCAAGTTGCAACTGGATATTCAAATGTTTCTAAACCCATGAGGAAATAATTTTCGCCTTTAAGAAAAGAAGAATTGTACTAAATGAGAACTTGGTATACATCAACCTTTTCGGGTGAGAAGCATTGTATTAAACGTAAATGAAAGCTACTACCAATTAGTGAAGTAGGACACCTGCATTGGCGGGCAACTTGTGGGTAGACATGGATGGTAGATAAATACAATATGAAGGTAGGTAGGTTATGTGTAGTTAGGTTAAAAATATTATATTATAAGTTCACAAATTCTGAAATTTATTGGATGCCTAATGGTTAGTTAGCCAGTCTATGCATTATCTGACTTAATATAAAACTAAGTAAAACATTACAAAATCATTAGTATACAATGAAAAAAAGAAACTTTAGCTAATAATAACATTCAGTATAAAAATAAACTTTAGCTAACAACAATCAATAGTACCATATTTACGTGCTTTTCTACATATTCATTATGCCATAACAAATGTGCCTTGGAAATGTTTATACAACATAACAAACCTTCCTTGTGCAGTGCAAAGAACAAAAATCTTTGAAGTTGATCTTCTTTAATCATTGCTATTGACAAAATCTAGGCCATCCAGACTAAATTTTCATTGTGATTTGATGTATGGACTTGAAGAGTAACTACCTTAATGGTCGAATGGTTGGAGGTGATCTGGAGACCCTATGTTACTTTTGGATTCAATTCTCCACCTCATACTAATTATCTATATTAGGTCTTTATTTTCTTTGAAAATTTGATTAGCTTATAGTCCAATGTATCTAAGCATTCAACTTCATTGATGAAGTTGTGGATAATTTCTTGATAAGTTGAAAGAGGAATTATCTAATAGAAAGTCTCTTAACAAAATTGATTAATTATAATCCAATGTATCTAAGCTCTCAACCCTACTAATGAAGTTGTGGGTCATTGGGATGACAAATTGAAAGAGGTATTTTGTAAGCTTGCCTTCTACAACATCAATCAAATTGCCCATGATTAGAGTTTTGTCTTCCTATTGTTACAATTTCATCAACAATGCCATATTTTGATGCAAGGAGAGAGGGACCCCCTGCAACCAAAGTCACACAATGTGTCATTTTCACACTAATAGCTATGTACCACATAATTCAATCACTACTTGTAACAAATCCACATAATAAATATGACATTTCTTCTCATTATAATAATTGCATCAATTTTAATTACAATGATATAAAATGACATAGGGTTAGGATCCATTGTGTCTTTGTGGCTCACTATGCAACCAAATTGTTGTGAGCTTAGATACATTGGATTATAATTTTGTTATGCTATTATATGGATAATGGTGTCAATTGACATATATCGACCACCTTTAATTATATCAATGTTCTAAAACCGAAAGTCCAATGATTAATGCTCTTTTATAATGATGTATTTAGCATCGGGCAGGGACTTCCACATAGGCTCGATGTCTAACATGTGGAAGTCGTCCGTATAACCCCTTAAAACCTTAGGAAGTGCACTTTACGAGTTAATAATTAAAGTAAATGACCTTTTTAATTAATGTGAGTTTAATTAAGTTAAATGCCTAAGTTTTTGGTATTAGTAACTTAAGTGAGTTGATTAAATCCTAACCATTAGATCTAAAGTGAAGGGAAAATCTAATCTCAACCCTTGATCACTTTGGAGAAGATCTAGGGTTTTGGATTTAGGGTTAACTCAACATAATAAAAGACATCTTAAGTGAGAGGACAAGACACAGAGTGAGGAGATCTCATTGATTGGGTGAAGAGCATTTAATCCAAGTGTGAGTGGGTAGGGCTGAGGAAAGGAGCAAAGGGGCAGCAAGGGAGATAGAAACCAGGTAGGTTAGGCTATTTGTTGCATTGTATTTTCCTCTGATGGGCCATTATCCCGAGACAGAATCCCAGGGATTTTATTAATAAAATCAACTCAGATTTGGTTTTCCCTTCGGGGTTTTTCCAGGGGTGTTCACTTAGATATCTTGTGCAATGTGTATGGTTTCATTTTTATGCTTTCCTTGATTTATTTGGTTAATAACCTAGCCGTGCTTTTAATTAATAAAGTGATTTTATTCAGAATTATTAGTTGGGTGTTGGGTTCAGAGAAATTAACATTTTAATGATAATTTGGAAAGGCGAGCATAATTCATCAAATCACAAATCTTTTTAAACATATGCTTGAAATGGAGCATTGAGATTTTACTAGCTTAACCTCCCAACAATTGCTAATCCAAGTGTTAGATTACTTCATGTAATTAGGAGTTTTCAATGTTAATAGTGACCTTCAACGCTTCCCTTAGCCACGTTTCATTAACATAATAATAGTCATTAACATTTGTAGTTTCCATATGTCAACTATGTTGTGCTATTGTTTCTAGCACAACCCATTGTTTCAATTTTCACCCCTACCTTTACTACCATTTCTAACACTACCCTGCTTGCGTTAGTCGTTTCTAACATTACTACTATAGATTGAACCACGAAGCAATCAAGGAATCCTAATCAATGGGGAGTTTTACATGTCAACATAGAACGATCTTCCCAAATTGCATTTACGTATATCTAGTGATTCTAATGTTTGAAGGTTGACGTTATTCGGAGGAGACGCTTACCTAATCAGTGACAATAAAAAGTACCTCTATCACCATTGACGATTCTAGTATATCATAGAGAAGTTCAACTACAAAACCCTTTTGTATATCAAGGAAGCAATCAAGGAATCCTAATCAATGGGGAGTTTTACATGTCATCATAGAATGATCTGCCCAAATTGCATTTACGTATATCCCGTGATTCCAGTGTTCGAAAGTTGATGCTATTCAGAGGAGACACTTACCTAATCAATGACAATAAAAGATCCCTCTATTGCCATTGATGATTCTGGTATATCGTAGAGAAGTTCAACTACAAAACCCTTTTGTCTCCTAAATCACAAAATTCGTCATACAAGTAAAAAATTAGTGTGCTAAAATGCCAAGTCAACCGATTTCCAAAGGAATTAATGAGAATTACAGTCTAAGAAGTCTTAATAAAAAAAAATGTACCATACACTTTTACAAAACACCGAATTAGGGTGCATTGATCCTTTCACAATGTGACAATTATGTTCAACACTTCCAAGATCATATCGTTTCATTTCTTCAATCAAGATAATATTGGAATATAGAATAAAGTGAAAACATTACATGCAAGAATGAAGATGTAGCCTTTTCTAGGCTATTGTTTGAAAACAAAACACTTTGAAGGGGAAGACAAAATAACATGCATAAATACACCTGTAATAATACTAATCATTATAATAAACAATAATTAACCAAAGGTCATATAGCTAAAATGCATGTCAATTCAAGTATGTGACCATTTGATATATACTTATACACAATATCACATATTATTATAGTCCATTCAGTTCCAAATGAATAATAAAAATTGCAGTCTAAGAAGTCTTAATAAAAAATTGTACCATACACTTTTACAAAAAATTGAATTAGGATGCACAAATACTTTCACAATGTGACAATTATGTTCAACACTTCTAAGATCACATCGTTTCATTTCTTCAACCATAATAATATTAGAACATAAAATAAAGTGAAAAGATTGCATGCAAGAACGATGTAGCCTTCTCTTGGTTATGCTTTGAAAACAAAACACTTGAAGCGAAAGAAAAAATAGCATGCATAAATACACCTGTAATAATAATAATCATTATAATAAACAATATTAATTAACCAAAGGTCATATAGCTAAAATGCATGTAATAATAATAATCATTATAATAAACAATATTAATTAACCAAAGGTCATATAGCTAAAATGCATGTCAATTCAAGTATGTGCCATTTGATATATATTTATACACAATATCACAAATTATTGTAACCATATCTCATATTATATATATTCAATAAATTATTTTATGGATTATTTTATGTTATCCTATTTATTTTGGATATTCAATTTATGAAATAGACTGATTCAATGTAATAAACATAAAAGTATAGTTAATGTATGCAATAAAAACAATGATATTTATAAAGTATAGTTAATTTATTGAATAATGGATTGATAAGATGATTACAACAAGGATAACCTTGAGTATAAATATACTATAAAGGATATCTTTATAGTCATGCCTTTTCATTAGTAGGCTCTTTACCTTTTTTTATGTCCTTGTAGGGCATATAGGATCTGCACAGGAGTATTAAGTTGCATCGTATTACATAAATTTTTGTTTTCTTATGGTATCTATATAGGTTAGAGTTGGAAAATCTTATGTGATGGAAACCCTTTGTCCACATTTGCTATGTCCATGCGTGATGTGTGAGTGGTGACGGGTGTTAATTACATATGTTAATGTTTTATTCATTTCTTTGTATGGTGGTTAGTAGATGGTGATTGTAGCTTTGTTGCTTAGTTTCTTGTGAAGGGTGATCCTCTCCCTTGCCAATTCATTTATTTCTTGTTGCTTTTGTTGAGTCTGGTTTTTTTTGTTGTCTATGGGTGTCTTGTTTAGGAGCTCAGTGGGGGTGGTGAATATCGTAGATTGGCTTGTGAAGTGTTGGTCTATCCTTCATCGACTTGTCTATTTCTTGCTACCTTTGTGACTATCATTGTTGAGTACAGTTCTATTTGTTATGTTTGAGTGTCTTGTATTGTAGCTTGACAAGGTTAATAGGGCACTTGTTTTTTTGTGCGGTTAAGACAAAAACCTTTGTCATTATCTTTGTCAAGTTTGGTTTTGTTTCATTTGCTATTAAGGTGGCCTCCAAGTGCATTCCTACAAGTGTTGTCCTTTCTATTGTGATTTTCATTTTCCATTTCTCTTTTCTTGTCTTTCTTGTTCGACCCAATGTTGTCAGTGTTTTTGGTTTGGTGGCCATTTGCCTAGGGTTTGAGCTCATTGCTCAACTTTCCTCCATTGTGAATTTCTGCTTGGACATACAGGATTCACATAGGAGTATTATGTTGCATGATACAATGTAAATTTTTGTTGTTCCTATGGTTTCTATATAGTTAAGAGTTGGAAAATATTGATGGGTTGGCACCCCTTTGGTTGCATTTGTTGCGTGTGCATGTGTGATGTGTGGGTGGTGACGGGTGTTAACTGCGTTTGTCAATGTTTCATTTATTTTTTCATATGGTGGGTGGTTGGCATTAATTGCGGGTTTGTTTCTTTGTTTATCAGGAAGTGCATGTCTCTCCCTCATTGACTTTGTTTCTTCTTTATTCTATTGAGTCTAGTTCTATTTGTTGCGTATGGGTGTCTTGTTTTGGAGCTCAACAAGGGTGGTGGATGTTATAAACTGGTTTGTGACTTTGTCAAGTCTAGTTTTGTTTTGTTCTTTGTTAAGGTACCTTGCAAGTGCATGCCTGCAAGTGTCGTCTTGACTTTCTATTGTGATTTTACTTTACCATTTCCATTTCTCTTTGCTTATCTTGCTTGTTCAATTCATTGTTGTCTTGTTTTTTGGTTTGGTAGTCATTCTCTAGTGTGTGAGCTCATTGGCCTTGCTTTCCTCTATTTTGAACTTGCTCATTTGTTTAACCATGGGCTTGGGAGAAAGGGAGACATAGACCTTTGTTTGACAGTGGGCATGGTGTTGAAGAATGTCATGTTCGAGTCACTTGGACACTATTGTGGTGGTTTTTCTTCATTCTATGGTAAGTCTATTTAGTTGGTTTAATGGGAGTGAGAGCAATGGTTTAATGGGTGGTGTGCTATTGTGAACTGATGTTTTTGAAGATACCAAGTTTAGTATGGAATCTCTTTCTACAATTGTGAAATGATTATGTATGGATTTTTATGCACAATTTGTTATGCTAGAACTAACTTGTCCACCTATTGTTATCCTTCTCCACCTATACATTCATTTTACCTATAGCCATCATAACCCAATATATTCCATTTGTATTCTTGAAGGCATGTTTGGATATATTAACTTTTTGCATGCTAGTTGTCAACACAAGTCACTAATTTCCCACCTTTATTGGTTGAAGCTTTGGAAATAAATAAATAAAAATATGTTATTTTGGTTGCCTATTATCTCATGCAAAATCAAATAGTATGTATAGCTAGAGTTTGTTGTGAATCTTGGGTTGTCTTGTTGATATGGTTGTTATTGTATCTGTGTGTAATTGACACTCTAATGGAGAACTTTTAATAGTATCAAGAATTAAGATTATTATATGCATTCATTTTTCCCTTTGTGTTGTTGTTTGTGCATGGTTCTTTTTTATTGTCATGATTTTCCCAATCAAAATATTTTCCCAGACAATTTGCTTGTGTTGTCTATATACCATGTTTTTTTCTAAGAAAATATTTCTTGAGGTTGAATGGTAAAAATGCAATTGTTTTTGTCTTTCTATGGTTTCCAAATTTTCTTGAGTGCATTTATGTTGTTGCTTGATATATTTGAATCATGTTTTGAGTGTTCACCCTTACCCTCAACCTTTTATTATCTTATTGTTGATGTCATTTTGCCTTTGCTCTTTGAAGCCATGGTCTTCTTGAAACTCTCAAACACATATGAAAAATGGTTAAAGATACAAAATAAATGGTTTAAAGTAGTTCATAATTCACAATCATTCTATAAAGAGGCATTCTTTGTTATATAGTTGTATTCCTCAATGGCCAAGTTCAATCATTCATATGATAAATTTATATTATACTTTGCCCTTTTCTAAGGAAATATCTCTTGAGGTTGAATGGTAAAAATGAAAATGTTTGTCTTTGTATGGTTTCCCGTATTTTTTAGTTCATTTATGTAGTTTCTTGATATATTTAAATCATAGTTTGAGTGATAGTTTCCTAATTCTTACCATCAACCTTATATTTATTTCCAAGAAAAATAATCATAATTTCTATTTCAGCACAACCGAGAGTACATTCCTTAGGTGCAGATGCACTATCAGAGAAGCATAGATCTTGCAAGTCGCAACAATATCCTCATCTTTTTGGTTGTTGCATTTTTGCTTGTTTTTAGATGTAGAATTTGAACGTTATTAAGGATAGCTTGGACTAACCTATTAGTGTTAGCAAGGAGCCCCCCTTTTAAGATAACTAGTCAAGCTTTAAAGGTTGAATGAGAGCTATACGCTACGATGGCCGACATGACTCAACAAGTCATATATAGACAACAATCAAATAGAGAGATATGGTAGTTAGCTTGAGTTTGAAAATATTTTAGGTGGGTGCCTAACTCATGTGGAAAACTATTATGGTATGGAATTGACTTGGTTGAATCTTTTTCGATTGGAATACGAGGGCCAAGAAAAATAAAAGTTTCCTTGTTACCCTCTAATGGGGATAGATACCAAAAAGATTAGGTTACTTCTAGCATATTGCTGAAACAACCTGAACTATCAAAGTCTAAGAATGTTGTAGTCAGACAAAGAAATTGCTTGTCCATCTACAAATTCTTCTATAACACATAAATTTATCTCAAGAGTTAAAGCCTCCTTGGAAAGGGAGTCAACAAAAGAGTTCATCTCTCTAAATATATGCACAAAATTGATCCTATGGAGTAGTCATGTAGTGTATTTTAGTAATTGTGCCACGTGTAGTAGCCTTGTACCGAGAAATTGCATCCTTGTATTCATCTAATCAATGGTTAAAGAAGAACCACCAAAAACCTATAGATGGGCAATATCCTTGTGCATAACACATTTTAGAAGGGAGAACAAGGCTTTGAATTCACCTTGGTTGTTTGAACCTTGTCCAAGATTGGCCTTGTCTGTAAAGAAGTGAGAATCATAAAGATATAAACAAACCCCAAGTTGTAGATGTGATTGGAGCCCTAAAAAGTACCATCAAAGAAACCCCATGGAAAATCCTTATTAATAGCCAATTCATTTAACAATCGATCCTCCTTTACCTTGGGAACAATATTGTAAAAAGGAAGAAAACCAAGAACCTATTGAACAACCCTGTAAGAGGGATACAAGCTATCATTGAAAATGTTGGCATTCTGAGCCAACCAAATACCCCAAGCTACCAAGCGAGGAAGAGCTATGATCTCCTTAAGGTCACTTCTTTCAAAGAATTCCCCAAAACACTCCTCCACACTAGGCTTAGCCCATAAGGGCCCTCTGATCAATTATAAATCCACCTCACTCCACACTTTCTTAGTAAATTGACACTCCAGAAAGAGATGGTCATTGTTTTCTTCATTGTTCTGACAAAGCATACAAATCCTTGGCCCAACCTTGTTCCTTATCTAAAGTCTGTCTTAGGTTAAAACCCTCTTTTCGAGCACCAACTAGAAAAATATTATAGCCATGGGTGGCACTTTAATCTTCCATAATTTGTGATCCCATCAACAATCTTCCTTTGGTCGAGGGTCCTGAAGAGAAAGGTACCCTAGCTTGGCCAAATAATGTCCACCTGAGTTACCAAACGACCACACCACTTCATCTTCAACATCCCTAAGTCACACATGAGATTTCCTTAATTCAACAATGTAGAGCAACTAGGAATGGTGCCAAACTTCTTCAAGTCATATCTCATGAGCAGGGAGCCACCCCTGAACCCAAGGGGTAGAGAGGGGATCACCAATCCTATTCAAAGTACACCTTTTGTGTCATGTAGCTGATGAACTGACAAATCTGGAAGAAAGACATTTTCCCCACAACCTGCAATCGTATCTATACCTATCCTTGTGGAAACCCACCTTCCAAGACAACCACCAACCAACCGCGGGAAAGACCAAAGATAACGCTTTCCAATGGTTAGACGTGTTTTGAATATTCTTTCAATTCTTTCTAACCTAGTCTAGAATATAATTAGGAGCAATGTACTTTTCAACATAAATTATTTTCCAAAGACTTCCACGGGTCAAGAAAGTCTACAATGACTTTGTTGTCATCGCCCTTCCAAACAAAAAAATGTTATTTAACCCTCATCCACCCTGATTCTTTGGGCTCATGATCACCTACCAATTTACCAGATGCGAGCCTAGATACTTGCCACTCCCCTTCCATAAGTAATTGAAGTAGAGTTTCTCTTATTAAGGATACCCTTGGGGATGTGCACTAAAAGTGCCAATAGACCAGAATTGCCTCAAATACAGACTTAATGAGAACAATTCAACTCCCTCTGGAGATCCAACAATTGCACCAGAAATTCACTCTTTTCTCTATTTTAGTCAACAATCACTTCCAGTTTGTGACTTCATAGTTATTTAACTTAAGGACGAAACCCAAGTATTTGATTCCCTCATCTAGATTGAAGGAATGAAACGAGAAGAGGTTCAACATGATAACTTGGGCGTGGTCTTCTATAACAGAAAAGTAAATGGGAGACTTGTTGACATTCACTAGCATACCTATTTCTGCACAAAAGAGATTCGGGATTTCCTTGAACTAATGACATTCAAAATCTGAGCAGAAACATAAGAGTAGAACATCATAGACAAAAAGGAGGTGTGAGAGTTGCTTTGCTCTCCTAATAGCCTTGGATCTTTTTTTGCCGCCTGGCTTCCCCAATAGCACAACTAAGCCCTTCTACCATCAAAATAAACAAGTAGGACGAGTGGGCATCCCTGCCTCAAACCACAAGAAGGATTCAAAAACTTGGATCCTGAATCATTTATAAGAACAACAAAGTTGCTATCATGACGCAACCCATTATCCATTTTACTAGTTGTAAACCAAACCATACCTACCTAAAGGAGTGACCTAAGATAGAGCCATGATACCCAATTATAATCCTTCGACAAGTCGAGTTTTAATATTGTTGCAGGATACCGGGTCATATTTTCGTAATGCACCCCTTCTTGGGAAGTGTCAATGTCTTTATGAATGATCATGCCCCTTAGAAACCTGAACTGCTCGCAGAAGATGACCTTTGATAAAACTGACTTGATCCTTATCACAATCACCTTCACAATAATTTTGTACAGACAATTACGTAATGAGATTGGTCTAAACTCGTTAAAAGAGCTTGGACAATCAGCTTGGGGATTACATTGATGAATGTAGAATTATAGCTACTAACATTTTTCCAATCAAACGTACTTTTTTAACAACCCACAACAAATCAGCTCCCACGACGTTGAATAAGTCACCAAAGAATTCTCTAGTCCAGTTATCAAGCCCATGACACTTACCTTTCTTAAACGACTTGATGACAAAGAGAAGTTCCTCTTTAAACACGAGCATATAGATCACAACATTCTCTTCATCTATAAGTCTTCGGAAGAGACTCACTAACTTTAGCATCTCCCCCATATTAGCATGCAACTTTTTAAAGATCTCCTTGAAGTAATTAGCACCCAATTTTGCGAAGTTAGTGAAACCATGAACCTTATTGCTTCCATTATCATTCATCACCCAAATGGTATTTTGGTTCTTTATAAAATGGGAAAAGTTTTGGAAAAATGTGGTGTTCTAATGTCTCGCTTCAATCCATAGAGCTCGACTCTTTAACAACCACTCCTTCTCATTAACCAGAAGTAACCAAAACTTTTGTTGTTTTGTAGCTCGGGCTCCTTCCAATATGTCCTAAGAGAGGGCATATGTCCTCTACTCGACATTAAGAGCTTCCAGGTCTTGTTCCACCTTTCTCAATATTTGTTCTTTGAGTCTATGTATTTCCCCGACCCAATGCATCACTTTTTCCTTTAGCGATTTCAAAGCAGTCGCTAACTGTGCACAAGTTGGGACTTCATAATCAACCTCCACATGTTTCCACTTATCCTTTACTAGCTCTTGGAATTCTTCTATCTCCCACCAATGATGATTGTACTTGAACATGGCCCTTGGTTTCAAATCACTTTTCCCCAGCTCCAGAAAAATGGGAAAGTGGTACGAACACCTTACTTTCCCAACCCAAGTTCGAAGCTGATCGATTTGTTGCAGTTGAGCGTGATGCATAAGGAAGCAATCTAGCCTTTTAGAGTTCCCCCTCTGACCTGATCGGTTGTTATTGTTGATGATTATAGCTGCGTGAGACATCGTCCAGGACACAGACTGATTGAGTAGACCTGAGAGAGAGCCCGCGAGTTGGGTGTGTGGCTCCTATCGGAGACAAAACTGGAACATAGTGATGGCCTCCTCCTTACAAAGAGTTGAGAAGAAACCAGATGATTCTCCTGTGTAACGCAGTGAGAAAGGAGATCTGTTGAGTTGGACATGCCTATGGATGAGCACAAGGTGAACGTGTGAATTCCCATGAGTTGGGTGCATCATTATGAGACATAGATGAAGACGATGTATTAGCCTCCTCTGAGCAGAGAGTTGAGATGATGAACTCCAGATGACTCTCTTGTGTAATGCAGTGGGAAAGAAGATATGTTGAGTTGGACGTGCATGTGGATGAGCACGGGTGAACGTGATCCTAGTGGCTGAGCACTAGTGAGTGTAGTTCTCCTATGAGACGCARTGAGATAGAGATATGGACATCCCTATGGATGTGCCCCTAGTGGCTGAKCACTAGTGGATGTATGAGATCCATTGTTATATTGTTCAAGAGTCAGACTTACCTGTAACCCTATTTGTAATGTAAAGGGTACAGGTCGACCCCACGTTAATGTAAAAGATAATTAATATGGTAATTATTAATTATATTTTGAGTTATTGAGGTCATCCCTATTGTGCCAATAGACACATCATTTGATGTGACAAGTCTTATATAAATAAAGGTGAATCCCCATTGAGGAAACACACTTATCATTGTGTCATATCATGATTTCATAAGTTGTGGTATGAAATTATGAAAATTACAACACCCTCTTATGTGTTAGTTTTGGTGATGGTGTGGGAGGTCTTTCTCTTGAAGAATATAACAAAGGATTGGCTGGGTTTTCTTCCCTTGTTGAGAAGGGTTTCCCAGGATACTTCTTGTGTTCTTGTGCATGGTTATTCTTCTTGTGATCTTGGTTTGTTGCAGTAGTTATGGTTCAAGTTAAAAGATAAACATAAAATTGAATTAAATGCATGAGACATAGCTCATTAAAAACTCAACATGGTATTAGAGCAGGTCTTGAAGTATACCACTTGCTCAAGATTGAAGGAAGACCGTGGACTGTTAAAACCTTGATGCTATTTTATAGAAGGAAAGGGACGAACCCCTTTTTAAAGTTTATGTGGTGAAGATACTCCACCGCCAGCTCAAGGGAAGGGTCGAACCCTCTCTAAATTCTCTGTGGCAATGTCTTGAAGGTGGTCGTAGGCCTGCTAACCTAGACAGAGCACTGTAAGGAAGGTTGGTTGTGTATAGGTTATTTTTCATTCTGTTTTAGGTACATTACAACAAGATTAGCTTGTTGTAATTTTCACTTTGTCAGAAAAACATAGTAGAACTTTACACATACACATACTAATGCTAGGAAAGACCCTGCTATAGCAATCACATCAATACCCTAACAACAGACCCTTTAAATAAGAAGGGTCGAACCCCTTTTGAAGTGATACTAAGGCTGTTATAGCCTAGTATCTTAGACAATGCCCAGATTTTTGAAATAAATAATGAGGTTGTCGTCCTGTGTAAGGTTTCCCTCAGTCCGAGGGCAAATGGAAGAGCATTATATTTCATTCTTGCGGGCAAACTATGGAAATTTAAGGATTGGTTGAGCATTATTTTTCGTCCTTTTCACTATAGTCTTCAAAGTCAAATGGACAACACTATTATGGGTGGATTTACAGTGGTGATAGCATCCTATGAATCCAACATTTTGTTAGGAACAAAAAATGCAAAATGCATCTCTCCCATGACAAATGCTCAGACCTCCATTTATGTCATATAACTAAATTTTCAACAGCAGGTTTATAAATGACATCAAGGGGGGCAAGAAGACATTCTACCATGTGAAAGAATTTTGCAGTAGTCCTCTACAGGAGTGGATAGACTTTTCTTGTTGTAGATCTTTCCCAAGGTTGCAACCTTTGGATGACATGATTGATGTATAGGTGCTCAGTTTATTATTCAACCCAAAAGTGATGGAGATACCAGCATACAACCATCTAGATTTTGACATATCCATGTTCTATACGATGATCAAGCACCAAAAAAGGGCATTGGATTGATGAAGTGTTGAAGTGGATGCATTGGTTGACTGAATTCACCTAACAGCTCATTCACATGTGCATATATTCTTGTAAGTGAGAAGAGTGGACCAGATCCAAAGGACAACAACAGTGATTGCTTGAAGTGTTTGGTCTTAAATATTTGTGCTAGCAACTCAAGGATATTTCAGACAATCAAGGCATTGGCTGACAACAAGGAGATTCTCATTATTACTTATGTCATCTACAAACAACAATAAAGCCTTGATTACAGTTTTGAGCTACAAGGTTGATGCAGAGACTTGTATAGTGCAAGGTGACTACAAGGCAAACAAACGAGGGATGTCATTGATCATCATGACATTGAAAAACAAGCATAACCTCCATTGGTGTACACTCTCAGGTATGCTCTTGTGTGCAAGGTGACTACAAGGCAAACAAGCGAGGGATGTCATTGATCATCATGACATTGAAAAACAAGCATAACCTCCATTGGTGTACACTCTCAGGTATGCTCTTGTGTGTGTGCATATATATATATATATATATTATTTGCATCATTGTACTTGCAGGAGGAAGAAACCCTTGGTGCAATCATGGACCCAGAGAAGTCTCAGTGCATTCATAAGAACAACACACTGGAAGTGAAGACTCCAGGTTTGATTGTTTTAAATTAGCATGGTTGTAACCTACATTTCTAAGGTTGCTACATTACAAGTATGTGTTGTAGATGTGACAACAAATGTTTTGATTCTATAGATGTACTCATGAATCTCCTCTAGGAGATATTCTTGTCTTGTTTCCTTTCGTTTGTTTCCTTGTTCCAGGCAGGTTAAAAACAAAGGAAGATGTTTTTCCTTCAAGACTTCAGAGGGAGTCACTTGACTCGGAGGAGGTCAAAACTATTTGAGAAGAAGGAAAAGACAAATACCTTCTCCGCCTCAACAGTTCAGAGGGAGACAGTCATTGATACAGTTGATCCAGTTGATATTCCCAGGGACTTTGCAGTAGGCCATAAAAAGGCATGTTTGGGCTTGAAAAACTCTGCAAGAGGCAGAAAGACATGCAACTGATGGAAGTGTCGAGAAATATAAAAATGAGACTTGTAGTTAGAGGATTCTCACAAGCAGAGGGAGTGAACTATGATGAGACATATTGACCCAGTTATCCGATACACTTCCATCTATACTACCATCCATGAGTTGGAAACTACATCAGATAGATGGATTCTTGATGAGTCTGGGTTCCAACAAAAGTATTACTGATCCAAACCTATACTATTACATTGTTGGTGATGAGAGCCTGATTTTTATGACTTATTCAGGAAGTCGTGTTGTTGGATAAAAGCAAGCCTTAACTTCTGATTTCAAGATGAAGAATCTATGTATGATGCACTACTTCTTGGGACAAGAAGTATAACAGAGGACTGATGAGATTTTCCAGAGTCAAGGAAAATATACAGTGGAGATATTAAAGAAGTTCAGTATGACAGAATGCAAATCCATGTCTACATCGATGGTGATGGATTTGACAAAATAAATAAATAAATGATGATGCTTCAGATAAGATTGATCCACATGTGTATCGACGACTGATTGGATCATTGATGTATCTAGCTAACACCAGACCTGATATATGATATGCAACGAATGTGCTTAGTCAAACCATGAGTCAGTCGAGACAAACTCACTGGATAGCAGTAAAGCATGTATTGAGATATATATGAGGCACAGTTGGATATGGCATGAGACATGCCTCCAGTGTGAACTTGAGTTTGTAGGGATATGCCGATACAGATTGAGCAGAGAGTAAAGTGGACTGGAAGAGCACATCCGTTTGTTTTACCGTGAAGTTTGCCATGGTTTCCTAGTGCAGCAAGAAACAAAACTTTGTGGCCTTGAGTACCATAGAACTAGAATATATAGCATTGAGTGTGCGAAGCAGTGTGGCTTCACAAGCTTCTAACATATTTACTTGATCATGAGATGGATTCTATGATGATAACCAGATTTGTGTGTAAATATATTCGAGAACCCGATGTTTCATTATAGATCAAAACACATTGAGACAAAATATCATTATATCAAAGACATGGTGCAGAGGAAAGCAGTACATGTGTAGTACCTTCCTACACATGAGAAAATTACAGATATCTTCACCAAACTGCTTGCCAATACGAAGTTCGAGTACTTACATGAGAAACTGACTTGGTGAAGTATACCTCTCTAGTTGAGAGGGAGTGCTGATGACTACAGCCAAGACAAAGTTCGAGTACTTTTGTGCGATACTTCGCTTGATGGAGAATGCCTCCCTAGCTGAGAGGGAGTGTTGATGATTACAGTTGCGTGAGACATCCTCCAGGACACAGACTGATTAAGTAAACCTGAGAGAGAGCCTATGAGTTGGGTGTGTGGTTCCTATCTAAGACAGAACTGGAACGTAGTGATGGCCTCCTCCTTATAAAGAATTGATAAGAACCCCAGATGATTCTCTTGTGTAACGCAATGAGAAAGGAGATTTGTTGAGTTGGACGTGCCTATGGCTGAGCACAAGGTGAACATTTGAATTCCCATGAGTTGGGTGCATCGTTATGAGACATAGATGAAGATGATGTATTAGCCTCCTCTGAGCAAAGATTTGAGATGATGAACTCCAGATGAATCTCCTGTGTAATGCAATGAGAAAGAAGATTTGTTGAGTTGGGCGTGCCTGTGGATGAGCACATGTGAACGTGATCCTAGTGGCTGAGCACTAGTGAGTGTGGTTCTCCTGTGAGATGCAGTGAGATAGAGATATGGACATCCCTGTGGATGTGCCCCTAGTGGCTGAGCACTAATGGGTGTATGAGATCCCTTGCTATATTATTCAAGAGTCAGACTTACCTGTAACCCTATTTGTAATGTAAAGGGTACAGGTCAGCCCCACCTTAATGTAAAAGATAATGAATGTAAAAGATCATTAATATAAAAGATAATTAATATGGTAATTATTAATTATATTTTAAGTTATTGAGGTCGTCCCTATTGTGCCAATAGACACATCATTTGATGTGACAAGTCTTATATAAATAAATGTGAATCCCCATTGAGGAAACACACTTATCATTGT
>ML796565.1:139091-150561 GCA_009831015.1 Picea engelmannii
AGATATTTTGTTGTGTATAACGAATCCTTCTGGTTGCTCGATATAAACTTCTTCCTCTATTTCACCATTGAGAAATGTTGTTTTTACATCCATCTGATGTAGCTTCCAACCCATGGAAGTAGATAGTGCAATGATAGAACGGATGGAAGTGTATCGGGCTACTGGAGAAAATGTCTCATCGTAGTCAAGTCCCTCCACTTGTGAGAACCCTCTGGCTACAAATATCGCTTTGTATTTCTCGATGCTACCATTAGCTGCATGTTTGATTTGATAAATCCATTTGGAAGTTACTATGGACTTTCCCTTTGGTCTCATAACAATATCCCATACATCATTTTTCAATATAGATTGATATTCTTCTGTCATGGCATATTTCCATACCTGTTCACATGAATCTTCTCCATGACAAGAAGGCTCGGAGTCAATGATATGACTCATGGATGAAAGGTATCTTGAGAATCTCTTTGGTTGTCACCTGAGGGGTTGCATGTCCCTTTGCTTCCTGTAGAGTTTTTCGGGCCCAAGCTGGCCTTTTATGTCCTACTGTAATATCTCTGGGCATGTCGATTGGAGAAACTAAATCGGTTGGAACAACTATATCAACTGGAGCAACTGGATCAATTGGAATAATGTATGCCTCCCTCAGAACTGCTGAAGGGGGAGAAGGCATTGTCTCACTGTCAATTTCCATCTGAGATTCTCTGGATCTCTGGAAAGCTATCTCTTCTTCAAAAGTAACAGTTTTGCTTATTTCAATTTGTCTTTGACCATGAATGTAGATCTGATATGCTTTTGAGGATTCAATGTATCCTACAAATGTGCCCTTTCTTCCTGAAGGGTCTAGCTTGGATCTCTTCTCTTTGGGTACATGAAAATATACTGGGCACCCAAATATCCTGAAGTGTCCAATATCAGGCTTCACTCCGGTGAAGGCTTCTTCTGGAGTAATGTTCTTCAAGATCTAATGAGGACTCATGTTCTGAACATACATTGTTTTCATGCATGCTTCTGCCCATAGAGTCATAGGTAGACTTTGATCATGAATCATTTCTTTGGTTGCCTCAATGATGGTTCTATTTTTTCTCTCTACAACCCCATTTTGTTGAGGGTTGTAAGGAACTATGAACTCCCTCTTGATCCCTGCTTCAATACATAAATTGTTGAAATATTTGGTGTATTCTCCTCCATTATATGATCTTAGTACCTTGATCTTTCTTCCGGTTATGTTTTAAACCTGAGCTTTGAATTCTTGAAATTTTTCTAGGACTCCATCCTTATTCTTCATAAAGTAAATCCAAGTCTTCCGAGAGTGATCATCTATGAAGAGTACATAGTACAAGTACCCATTCAAAGATGCAACATTCATTGGTCCACACACATCTGAATGAATCAAGTCTAAGATTTCCTTGGATCTATTATCACTTCTCATGAAGGATCCTTTAATATTCTTTCCAAGAGCACAACCTTTGCAAACACCTTTATGTTGAATCTTTATTTCTGGAAGACCTATCACCATTTTCCCTAGAGATGGGAGAGCTCTATAATGAATGTGATAAAGTCTTCTATGCCATAACTCACTCATGTTGATAGTGTCATGTAGAAGGGTCAGGACTGGTCTAATGGTTAATTTGTACAAGCTGTTCTTTTGAACACCAATTATCTTGACAGAATTTATATGAGAGTCTTTGTGCCATGCAAGAACTCTTCCTTCTGAAAAGGTAACCTTGTGGCCCTTGTCTTCCAAGGCAGAAATGGAGACGAGGTTCCTCTTCATTCCATGAACATATAGTACTTCTTTTAGTTGAAGCTGCATATTTGAGTCTAGTTGGAAGGTATAAGTTCCAAGCCCTTTCACATTATATATGGCATCATCTCCAAGGACAACATGTAGATGTGTCTCTTTCTCAACAAAATTTGTTAGGTGATCTCTAAAATCGGTCATGTGCTTGGAGGCACCACTGTCAATTAACCAAGTATTATCATTGGTAGGGACCATACCTGAGAGTGTTGATATGTTGATGTCTTCATCTCCTTGAAGTCTTGGCTTCCAAGAACTGAGTTTGCTTGATCTATCAAGCTTGTCTTCCATCATGATTTTGTTCATCATAATATTAGATTCTTCACAAAACCTTGTCAAGTGGGATAGAAAACCTAACGGCTAGGATAAGCTATCACTTTTAGGTTTTGTTGGACTTATAACTGCCAACAATAAGCCTTTGAAAGATCGTAGAGAACTGGTGAGCTGAAGGGTTCCTTCAAAGATTTGCAGAAACCCCAATTCTGAAAAATCTGCAGAAACTAGCAAAACCCTAGAAACTTTGGGGCCAAAAAGTAAAAATGCTCGAAAATGCAATTTGAATCTTGTTGGAGGTGCGTTGGAGGAGGCCGTACACTCCTATACTCTTTTTATCCCCAACGTCCAAGTGGCAAGTGCTGAAACTCCTCAGAAAGGTTGGTCGTACGAATTTTTTGGAAACCCTAGGAGGGTCGTGCGATTTTGTAGAAGAGAGGGGATGACTGAAAATTCTTGTGCAATGGATTCTTCAAGACCTATGCTCTCATTCCATGTTGAAATTTCAATAATATAGGCTTAAGCATGAAGTTCATTCCATTTTTATCATTTTACTTAAACCATAAACAATTTGTTGCAGCGACCAAGATCACAAGAAGAAACACCATACAAAAGTACACAAGAAGTATCCTAGGAAACCCTTCTCAACAAGAGAAGAAAACCCAGCCAATCCTTTTCTATATTCTTCAAGACAAATATCTCCACCACCATAAAAGACTAGCACATAAAAGGGTTCTCACAAACCCTAGAAGACTAGTGCCCAAGAGAGGTGTGCACTTTTTCCAAGAAGTAAGTACTTGCTGAAATTTCCAAACTCACACTTGTGATATGATTCCTCAATGGGGAATTTACCTTTACTTATATTAGAATGAACCTATCAATAGTGGTGTCTATTGGCACAACAGGGCCGACCTTAATAACTCACAATATAATTAATAATTACCATATTAATTATCTTTTACATTAATTATCTTTCACTTTATGGTGGGGCCGACATGTACCCTTTACATCACAAATAGGGTTACATGTAAGTCTAACTCTTTGAACAATATAGAAAAGGATCTCATACACCCACTAGTGCTCAACCACTAGGGGCACATCCATCTATGCTCAACCACGGGCATGTCCACATCTCTATCTCATTGCATCTCTCAGGAGAACCACACTCAATAGTGCTCAGCCACTAGGATCACGTTCACATGTGTTCAACCATAGGTATGTCTAACTCAACAGATCTTATTTCTCACCGCGTTGCAGAGGAGAATCATCTGGAGTATCACATCATCTCAACTCTCTTCTCAGAGGAGGCTAATACATTATTTCATCCTTGTCTCAGAATGATGCACCCAACTCATGGGAGTTTCCACACGTTCACCTGTGCTCAGCCACATGCACGTCCAACTCAACAGATCTTCTTTCTCACTACGTTACACAAGAGAATCATCTGGAGTATCATCTCAACTCTTTGCACAGAGGAGGCTAGCACAATGTTCCAGTTCTGTATCAAATTAGAACCACACACCCATCGCATGGGCACACCCAACTCATGGGATCTCTCTCGGGTCTGTGTCTTGGAGGATGTCTCACGCAGCTGTAATCATCAACATGTTGCCTTCTCCATTGGGCTATAGAGTCATTTTCAAAACAAATTCTTGTAATTCCTCGTCCATTAAGTCATCTTCAAACATTACTTCCGATGGAAAATGCTTTATTGTGCAAAACTTTAATTGAAAAAAAGAGCTATGTACAAACCATATCTACCTACTCTATGATACTTGAAGGAAAATGACACCTTTCGAGTATAAGTGAATTTCCAATTCAACCATTCAAGCATCTAATTGATCTGTGGAATGAACTCCATAATTGGGAAAGATGTCAGGGTTGCTACCAAGAAGTAAAAAGTATGCCCAAAGCATATTGAAGTAAAATTGAGTTGAATATGACCAAAATATGATTACATTCCTTGGCCAACAATTCTTTGGAACCATGTTTCAATAAAATCAACTCTCGGTGGTTTCTCATGAATGTTGCAATCCTTGGTTTGATGATAAGTTTCTTGTTTGAAAAGATTTTTATCTTTCTTCTTATCCTCAACAACATTCAAGATTTTTTATTCATCAACTATGTTTTGAAAGAATTCTTCCTTCATGAAATGATCATGTTTCAATGGCGAGGTTGCAAAGATAAATTGCTACTAAACACTTGTGGAGAATTGTAAGTTTGTCTCTTGTTGTTCATCAACAACTTCATTATCTTCAAAAATAAAACATATCACCCATAGATCCTCTTCTTGCAAGTGCTCTTCTTTTGATGCTTGGAAGATATTTTCTTCATTAAACTCTGTTTCAGACGAGCGATCATTATCATAAAAAATCTAATATAAAGTGATGATTACTTCTATTTATCCAATGTAAACATTCTTTTTGTGGCTTGGTATAAGCTAGCTGTGATATTTGAGGATCTGCTGCAAAATATTTATCATGATTATATTGAATGAAATCCTTGTACACATCAAGTGGAGGTTCTTCAAATTCGTCTTTAACTTCATTATGATCATCACTTTCAAATTGAACGCATGAGAGGTTGAAATTTCCCTCCAATGCAGCATGTAGAGGATGGTATCCTTCTTGAATTGAAACTTTGGGGTTCTCATTTTTTGTTTCAAGACTAAGATCTAAAAAAAAAGTTTGCATCTTTCATCAAGTCTTTCTTCTAAATTCATTCCTCTATTGTCTTAGAAAAATCTTGGCGGATTTAATAGGTTAGCATAGGTTTCATGAATGTTTCTTTCAATGACTTGAGATCGCTGCATTAACTCTTTCTAGCTTCACTTTCCCTCTTACTTCAATAAAAATCTTAGATTCACAAGTAAGACATTTTCATAGCAACTAAAAACGATGACACCATTTGGAAATATTTCTTGAGGAATCATGTGAAGAATCTTCATGAATCTGAAAGTGAAATATATGACTATCACTTGCTCATTCATTTGGATTTCAACCAGCTTCAAGAAAAGAGAATATGGATATTTTCTTGGGAAATATTTCTCAACGAATAAATTTTCTAGTATATCCCAACTAGTGATGGTTCCAAGCAGCAATAAATAAAACCACTCACTATCTTTTTCCTTTAGAGTCAAGATAAATAACAGTCATGCAACATCATTTTCATCCACATTATATATCTCACAAGCATTGTCAAACTTAATCAAATGTTTTTCTGCATTTTCTGAAGCGTTTCCAAAGAACATGGGAAACTTGTCCATGGAAATATCTGGCAAGGGATGAACTTCTCCTTGCAAATTGAGTGGACTTATGTGCAACTATTTCTTTTTTTGGGTATTGATTCATTTTTTGTAATTTGAATAATTTTTGTTGGGATTGATGGGGAAAGAAAAATATCTTTAGTGCATGAAAGAAAATCCTCGTAGGAATCTTCATATTGATCGTCTTGAAATTCTTGAATCTTTTTGGTGGAGTCACCAAGGCTTTTTTCTTCAAAATCTGGGGTTTCTATGATGGAGTCACTAGGGAGATTGTCCTCCCAAATCTTGGATTGTTCTTTGGTTCTAAAAATCTTGTCACAATTTATTTGTGACTGAAGTTTTAACAATATGTCTTCAAGGCCATTTAATGCTCTTTGAATAAGGTTTCCAAGAACCCAATTCATCTTGAATCAATCTCTAGATCTTCTTTCAAAATTTCAACCAGACAGTTTCCAGTCTTTTAATAATTTCTTATCCTAAAAAGTATCATATTTCTTGAAAACAAATCATTCCCCGGAGGAGTCACCAAAAATGTTGATGTTTAGATTGGTTAGGATCCAAACAACAACATCACGAGGACATGAATCCCCCTACGTTTTTATAGAGGTGGTACACCTCTTTGGTTGAACTGTTGAAAGATTCTTTGTATGGTTCTACAATGAATGTAAAGGGTGAATGTTAAATAGAAAACACCGAAATATCTTCCAAGAAAGATTATATATATATATATATATATATATATGATCATTTAAAGAAAAGAAAGAAAAAATAGGATAAAGTGTGTTGGCAGAGATTTGTGTCTAGAAGGTTTTGGAATCTCCCTTCAACAAACATTATTTTTTTCTTGTAAGATAAACTAAACTCATAATCCGCTGTGAATTTTACAAGATGAAGAAATGAAAGGTCTTCAAAGAACTTTAAATGATAACTTCATTTAAACCCAAAAATAATTTTGATAAGAACGATATTTGAAATCACATGCTTTCAACTCAAAGAATGAAAAATCACTAATGTAGTGCCCCAAATAGTTCTTTGCGGGAGAAATTTATAAAAATAACTCAATATCACAAGTTCAATAATGCCTGAAACAAAAGAACTGAAACAACTTCAACAATGTCTCAATGATGATTACATGAATTGCATATACTTTTTACAAGTAGGGATCTCACTCCTATGGACCTGAAATGTTACAAGATAACTGAAGATTTCCAAAGAAAGAATTGTTCAGACTCAAGTCTTCCTTATTTACATACATTCATGGGAGATTTGATGGAAAGAAACAAAAAAGAAGATGTAGAGAGACAATTTTTAGCAGTCCAATCCAACGAATCTTGGAAAGATAGATCTTTTCTTATTGCAGACTTTTCACCCCTATAGAAACTTTTGACTGCCAACCTCTTGATGGTGCCTTCTTTTTTCCTTTTAAAATTTGACCTCAATGCTCTTGAATTAGTTAGGGTTTTTCTTTCTAGAACTTTCCACTATTCCTTTTTGGATTGAACCACTTCTAAATTTTACTTTATTGAATTCTCATTAATGACTTTATGTCATTGAAATTAGTGCCTCCAAGTAGGGCCCACTTTTTCCTTTAATAAAGTTTATTCTCAAATTTTCAATTTCATTTCCTTTAACAAAAGCAGAACGTGATTTAATTTTCTAAGCAATATATTTTCCCTTTCAGCCATGGAAATCATTCTATATGCGATCTTCATCATCTAAGCTTTCCAACAAGTCCTCTTGAGCACAATTTGGAGTTTTGAATCTCAAGACATGAGCTCGGGAAGTTGAGGTTCCAAGCAGATCTATCATCAAACCATAAAAACCAAGTTGACTATTCTTTCAATTTCCGAGAGCATCATCGCCAATTTCAGCTCTTGAAACCTATTCCATCATCTACCTCATAAAATTACCTTTCCAACGAGGTATAATTTACCCATATCCAACTCATGAATCTCAAGTTAGGGATTCCAGAAGTTCGTCGCTCAGTAGTCGTTGATCTAACTCACGGGTTAATCTTCGCCCTTGATCTTAATTCATCCTTCTCCTTTAAGATTTCAAACTTTTTGGGAAAATATATATCCCACATGCATGGGGATATTGGGATTTGAAGTGTTTATAATGTAAAGTCCACCATGCCTCTCATGTGAATCATATGGAGACTATGGAAACTTAGATATCTGACCCTGAGAAAATTAGTGAATTAATTAAATATTTTGGTTGCCCAGTTATCATCTAGTTGTCGCCTAGTCAGCAACAAGTCAACAAAAATTCATAACCCAGGTGTCATAGTCTGATAGGGTGCCACATGTCATAGTGTATCTGGTTTCCATGTGTCATAATACAATTGGTTTCCATGTGTCATAATATAAGTGGTTTCCATGTTTCATAATATGGTTGGAGGAAATAAAAATTAGGAAAAATGGTAAGTGTAGGAATGGAACGATAGATGGGGACAAAGGGCATGAGGGAGGAGAGAGATGGGAGGGAATGCAGATTGGAGTGAGAAGTGTAGGTCCGAAGTAGGAGGTCCACATGGAGGAGTGAGGGGGATGGGAAAAATGGTTAAGTGTGGGTGAGTTGGGAGAGGGGTGAGTGGAGAGGGAATAAGGGAATGTGGTGCGGGGGTAAGGGATGTGGAGGTAATGGGAATATGGAGTTAGGTTTGCATGGAGAGGAGTAAGGGAAAGTGGTGTAGGGGTAAGAGATGTGGAGGTATGGGGGATATGGGGTGTAGGTCCACATGGATATGAAACAAGAAGTATAGAGTGGAAACAAAAAAATTGAAACAAGACTTGGAAATATGAAATATGGAATCTTAAATAAATATGGAATGGAAGAACTAAGAAAATGAATGGACTAAAGAACTAAGAAAATGAGACTTAGTAAATGAATGGAATAAAGAACGAAGAAAATGAGACTAAGTCAAGACTTATTCTCGAGTGCTAAGAATAGAACTAAGAAAATGTGTAAGTGTGGTTCCAAGAAAATCAAGGTGGTTCGAAGAATACAATCATGGTTCCAAGGAAATCTTAGTTCAAAAAATTAGTTGTGTTGTACATGGAAAAGTGCTCTTTGGGTGATTGAACATAAACCTGGATATCTTGAGCATACAGATTTAGATTTTTAATCCGTGAAATGCACGATGAAGATGAGACCGAGGGCTACGCTCTGAACTAATAATCTTTTAAAATTTCCTTCTTCTAATATCATTTTTTGTTTTTGTTATTCCAAGGGCGAGAAATCTAGGTGATCGATTTTTTTAATTAACAAGAGTATAAAGATTATTTTATGGAACAATGTCATGGTTTATAAGTGACTATTAAAATGATAATTAGATAATAAAGTAGTTACATTGTAATAGTAGCACAAATATCTCTCCAATGATATAAAAGGGGATCAATCTCATTATATCAATTGACTTCATTGTAATAAAATCATATCTTTTACATAAGTTTGTTTAATCTATTTTTTAATCATGTTTGCAAGCTTTCTTATTTATTTAGAAAAATAACATGTGCCCCCTTTCATCCTCAATCTGCATGCAAATCTAGAATGTTAAAAATTTTGGTTTGCAAATAGATCCCTTTTGGCTCATGTGCATTCTTGCCCAAAACTCTGTTTAGTTGATTGTCCCTAGGTTTTTTCTTGGTAATGTGTGTGAATCTGTATACAACATCATGTTCTTTTCGCATTATGCAAGATACATATTGTTATGATATGCATTAATCATTTGATATTGTTTGTTTTTTTGCTAAAACAAGTGTTGATAGCCCTTTTGTGTTTTGGCGGTGAAGCATAATTTTCTCATGAACAATAAAATACTTCCACTTTCAGAAACTTGCCAAACCCGTGGTCTTCTTGAAACGCTATACCACTTACTGCAAAATGGTTAGAGATTTAAAGTTAAGTCTTTAATGGTTTTGAACTGGCTACGTTATATTGTTCCTATGAGATGATTATAATATGTATACCTAGTACTACTTCATAGCAAACCAAAACTATCATTCATCGAACATTTTCATACATAGGATAATTGTGATCTTGTCTCATTGTGGTGTAGGTCTCTTCTTTAGTTGCTATGTATTATTGCTCCTTGGATTTCGTCTATGTCTCCTTTGATCTTGTTGCATATTATCGTGTTTGTCAATTGTTATGAAAATCAACACCATAGAAATACAAATATTGGCTAGGGTTCTTGCTTTGGCTATTATGAACATTATAAGTCTCTTTATGTCCTATGTGCCTCCTTTCATTCTCATCTTGCACAAATATATATAATCTACAGCTTGTTTTAGCTTCAAAATGGATTGTTTTTGGCTTAATATTTTTTTCCTGAAACTTTGTCAAGTTGAACATGCCTAAGTTCTTGTCTATTAATGTGTGTGAAGCTCTTGATAGAAAAATCATATGGTAATATGTTCATATCTCAAGTTCATAATGTACATAGTTTTAAGTTGTGGCTCATAGATTTATTATAACTTCAAATCATACATACATTTTGAACATAATGCTATGGATTATGATAATTATATGTTGTAAAAATGAACATCATAGAAAATCTACCTTGTATATGTGTAATAGAATGACAATTGATAGCCCATATACATAGAGTATTTTATTAATATTTAGTTAGCCTTACATAAATTAACATGATACTTAAATATACAATCAAAGCTTCTTGTGACTCTTGTAAATCTTTGTTCTTCTTTTTATGATGCTATATTTGTATGTAATGGGCACTCTATTGTATCAAGCATAAACAATTTACGATGCATGTGTTTAAGATTTTGTTGAATTGAAGAGCACATATACTTTCGTGATGTGTCAATGTTTTGGTTTAAAAACATATTTACAATGTTGCTTATGGATGACATTGCATTTTACTTTATGCTTTGTTTTCTCGTGACTGTAGGTAGGGTTCTCAATTAGGATAATTGGTTAGACACTTTACTTGTGTATTTTCCATATACTTCTAATTTATCTAAGAAAATGTCTCTTGGTGTTGAATGGTAAAGATGAAAATCATTGTTTTTTATAATTTTTGGTTTGCAATGTGCATTTATATACCTTGTTGATAGATTTGAATAATGTTTTGTGTGAAAGTTTTCATTTCTTTCACATTAATTTTTTTTTTCTTATTGTTGATAACATTTTTTCTTTATTTCTCAAACACTTGTTCTTTTTGAAATTATACAAAACTGATACAAAACAGTTAGAATTTCAAAGTAGAGTTTCGAAAAAAATTCCAATGGTTTTAACTTTTTTTTTCAAGTAACAATGTTCAAGGAGAACCCTCGAGTACTTCCCCTCACTTCGAGGATGGTATCTAGGATAAACCCTAGGTTCTTCAACAAGTCCATGTCAACAACAGGGCTCAAAGCCATTACAACAATATACTCATTATGAGCTCAACATGTCACTTATGGGAATATACCTTGAGTGGGGAGGATAACACTCCATCCCACAACCACTCGAGCTAGACCCAATTGACATCCAATGATTTTAATTTGTTCATTATCTGTAATTATTTTATGAAAATGCAACCTTTATTCTCTAATTGTATTTCCCAATGGCTAAGTTCAATCATTCCTATAAAACCATTGTAATATGTATAACTAGCACTAGTTCATAAGAAACTAGTATTGTCATTCTTCAAATAATTCATTATTATTGAGATTTATGATTTAGCTATTATGAATAATATAGATTAACTGAGATTAACTGACGGTGTCCTTGTCTTCTTTAAAACTCAGTTTACATATCAATTTATAATGTTAAAGGTTTTGATTTCAAAATGGATCTCTCTTGACCCATTCCCACTATTGTTTATAACTTTGTTAAATTAACCATTCTATGTTTCTTGTTTGTAATGTGTGTTAAGCGATCGATATAAAAAGTGCATGTTAATATAATTTCATATATATTTAGTATATGTTCATAGTGTTCATCATTGGCTTATAAATTTATTATAGAATAAAATCGTGTATGCACTATTAACATATTGCTATGGATTATGATCACTGCGATTTGTTGTAAAAATGAACGCTATATTGCTATGGATTATGATCACTGCGAGTTGTTGTAAAAATGAACACTATAGAAAGGTCACCTTGTATATGTGTAAAAAAAAAAAA
>ML796565.1:150767-161650 GCA_009831015.1 Picea engelmannii
TAACCTCTTTCTATTAAGTACTTTAAGCATATAGATCAACTTAATCCTAACTATTAAGTAGGGAGAATAAAAACACCAAGTGAAAGGATTAAAAAATTAATATCCTCTTATCATTTGAAAGATTATAGTTAAGGGTGAACGCAAGTTAATGATGGTTTCTCATGACGCGTTAGTGGCAATGCAAGCATGGAGAAACAAAAATATATTGATTTGGAGTGATGATTCGAGATACTTTCACAATGAATTTGAATATGTATGAAGATGAAATGTAGGAAATTGAATTAGCTTTTGGAATATATACATTTTATTTATGGAATTTTTGTATGATCATGTGAAAATCAAGTTTTTCTAACAATGGTATGTTACTTTTACTACAAAATACAATGTACACTTTCTTGTTAGTGCAAGTGTTGAGTACCTAAATGATGGAATTTCCTTCAAAAATAGCCTTGAAATTACGAGGTCATGTGTTAGTGTAGGGTTTGAGGTTTTAACATAATCAAACAATTTTGTTTCTTTTTAAACGGTAGAACTCAATCTGTATTGGTGCAATGTATAATTATAATTATTATTTTTTAAATGAGTAAGGTGATAATATGAACAAAAGACATTTGTATTTTAAGATTCCGATATAGAGTCAAGACAAAAATAAATTTAAAATAGTAAACAATATTATTCAAAAACAAATGAATATTTGGAATCTACATAGTTGGATATATATGTATGTATAGTTTCATTGGTCATGGATTTGTTTAGTCTATTTAAAAATAACGTGAAAAAATGAGACATTGATAGGCATTCGAAAAAATGGAGGTTTTGTTGTTTTTCCAATCTGAACCACTAAGATCACCATATCGAACCTAAATCCAAAACAACCAAGTTAGCAAACATGTGGTTGACTAGAAACGTTCCCATTGGAAAAAATGAATTCCAAATAACGTGCACGCATTATAGAACACATGCACACTTTAGAAACACACACATTTTATTTTTAAACTAAAAAATTGTTTTATTAATTTTGCCATAACTTTCCATATTGACATCTATTTTTAGAGTTCTTTAACTTGTTGGAGATATCTTGAAGAGCCCTACATGTTTATTCTATGGTATTTAAATATTTAATCATATATAATTGATTTTTTTCAAAAGAATAGAAAATAAATGTCTGAGCCATGATTAATACATCAAACCACCACATAATCCCTCTAACTACGATATTTGGCCCCTAATGGTGATATGGATGCTCTTAGAAGGTTTTGCATGTGAGGGATGGGTTTCAGGGACTTGACCATTGTAAGGGGAGAAAAAAAGGGTAATTATGCTCTAAATGAAACTTCTAAGGCTCTCGGGCCATGAACAAGGCTTCGAACCACCACATGGGCCCTCTAAAGGGGATACTCATCCTTTAAGTGGAATACGGTTGCTCCTATACTGCCTTAGATAATAGGGATGGGTATCAAGGCCTTGCCAATGGGTATGGGAGGAAAATAAGGCCCTTGGGCCCTAGATGAATCTTTTAGAGACCAAGAGTCATGAATAAAAGCACAAACCACAAAACATGCCTTGTATAGGATATTGATGTTCCTAGAGTGGGATATGGATGCCAATATGAGGTTTTGTGCATTAGGGATGGGTATCGAGCCTTTTGGGGGGGGAGAAATTGATAGAATTAGGCCTTGTGACTAAGATTCTTGAGCTAATGGGTGTGATCTTGGCCTAAGCATTCATTTTCTATATTTTTAAACAATTATTTATGTAGAATCATAAAAAAAATTGTAAGATAAACATAAAGAGTTCTTCAATATATTTCCAACGAGCTAAAGAAATCCAAAAATGGATGTTGAGGTAGAAAGTTATAGCAAAATTACTAAAGTATTTTTTTTAAGGTTAAAAATATCGCGCACACATTATTAGCTCTTGCATTCTCTTGTACATGTTTATTTGGAAAAATTCACGGTGACTTGTGTGGTGGTTTGGAAGGCACCAAGGTTGTTGTAAAAGGAATGCATGTACTTTCCCAAACTCCCCATCACCAAATTTTGACTCTCAAATTTGTGAGAGCTCCCTTAAACATTGTGTGTGTGTATGTGTGTGTGTGAATTGGGTTTAGCTGGAGTGTTTAAGAGGAAATATCGTATCCTCCCCCACACAAGTTCAAATCTTTTTTTTTTGACATGCTTGCTCTCTTTATGAGTCAATTATTCACTATTGACCTAACCTTGAGCCTTGACGAACCCAATTTACCTTGGGTACCATCCTCGAAATGAGAGGAAGTACTTGATGGGTTTCCTAGGAAATGCAATATAAGTGTCTTGTTGAGGCGTTGATAAGATATTTTTTTTCCAAAGACTTAGAAAAGTTAATAAACTTGTCACATTAACCTAGATGATATGGTTTCAAGAAACCATGTATTTTTAGATACTAATCTAAAATGAAAAAAAAAAGACATAAATATAGTGTCCATGGTTTTTCCCACGCACCAACTATCTTTGCACAATATATTAAAAAAAAAAAATAGATTATGTTGCTACATATACTTTGAATAAACTAGATTTTTTCTAAAAGATAATATATTAACAACATAAACCTCAAGAGAGAAGGAAGTGAAAAACAAATCTTAAAAAAAAAAAAAAATATGGTGCAAGGCAATGGGAAGGTGTCACACGATTCCATAATAGGAAAGAACGTGAGATTTCATAAGAAAGAGTAGATGCAACTTAACTATAACATAACAATACATGATTGTTCACTTAGATTTTTTAAAAGTAATAATAAAATTTGGTTATCCTTAGTATTGCATACAACCTAAAGTTATCCCAAACAAAATTGTGAATGGTGATGCAGATTGAACATTGAAAAGCTTAAATGAGTGAGTGTCACTTAGTATGCACAACCTAGAGAATGAACCATAGACCCACTTCCCATATTTTATACTTATTAATCTTTGCATTGCATTTTAAGTTACAAAGCATGGTTGCATTCCCAGCTAATTGCTCCAAAGTCTCTCTTTGTTGTGATTGATAAATAGATGATCGCTTTATATATTGTGGGCATGATTTATATTTGGTTCTAGCAATCATTGCACCTGAGAGCAATATTCTTCGATGAGATTCCTTATTTAAAATGCTAAGATAAATAAAATCTCCAAAGCTTGTGTTCTTAGTAATAGATCTAATGGTGTATATATGACAACGACCATGAAGAATAATCATTTGCATGGTCTTTTCCATTTGGATGTTGTTGAGCCTTGGATCAATGATCTTTGTAACTTTGTTGTTGCTCCAAGTGGTCATGTTCTTCACCCAACTTGCAATGTTCATGTCCTCTTTAAATTTGTGTTTATCTACTGACTTGTCTATAAGAACCTTTTACATCTTCAAATTATCCAACAAAAATGCACTTCTCACTTTTATGCTAATGCTTTCATTTTTTCATCAGGAATGTGAGTCCATGCTTTACGAGCAAACATATGGAAGTGGCTTACATCTAGTTTAATTTTATTCCATGTTTCTTTGAATGTTATATTTTTTAAAACCTTCATGGGAGTGCAATTGACTATGTAATTGGCACAATTAATGGCATCCACCAAAAAATAAGGACTTAATCCCTTAGATTGGATCATACAATTTTACATTTACTTTAATGTGTTATTCTTTCTCTCAACAACATCATTTTGTTGTAGTGTATATGGAATAGTATGTTGTATTTGAATGCCATGTGTAGTGTAGTAAATTGTAAATTTATTGTTAACATATTTGCTTTCATTATCTGTTCTTAACTTCTACTATTGATATCCAAATTGTTCTTCTGCAAGGATCTTGTAGGCCAAAAACATGTCAAAAAAATCACTCTTAAGTTTTAAGAAATAAACCAAGTCTGGAGAAGTCATCAATGAAAGCTAAGAAGTACTTGGATCCAAAGAAAGAAGGAGAAGGAAGCAAACCACAAAAATAACTATGAACAAGCTATAAGGGGGCTGAGGCCTACCAAAAGACATGCTTGTCAAAATTGTGTCGATGATATTTGTTGAGACAACAACCGACACAAACACCATCTTTGCAAGAAAGGAGAGGAAGACCGATGACCATATTTTGATTACATAGTTGTTGCAATGACCGATAGTTTAAATTACCTAATTTCTCATACCAAAGTTTGTTCAAGTTATTGCTATGAGCAATAAAAACTCATGAAAAGTATGATGAACAAAATTTTTCAAATCTATACAACATGGTAATATCATAAAAAATTACAATTGCTAGGACATGCTTAAGATATTTTAAATCCTTGATTATAACTTGATGATGTGAAAACTATGTTGTTTTACCTTCACCTGAATGCGTGATTTGATATACTGATAGAATATTGAAGGAGAGTTTTTGAACACAATACATTATTAAAATGACCATCATCTAGCTAAATTGTTCCAGATCCTACAACATTTAGATATCTATCATCACTAACAAATATTTATTTGGTGTTACATTCATTAATAGTAGAAAAAATGGTTTTATCCTTAGCCATGTGATAAGATGCCCCAAAATCAATAAGCCACTCATTAGAAGAAGAAGTAGATGTTGCATTGAAGGAAAAAATAGAAGTAGAAAGTGCATGCCCATGAGAAGAAGAGTTAGAAGAAGAAAAAACAAGATTGATGTTGTGTTTCTTCATTGTTGCTTCTAAGGCCTCCATCTTCTTAAAACGTTTAGACTCTAGATGACCATCTCACCCACAAAAATTGCAATGTCTCTTAGCCTTATTACTTTTTGATTTTGTTCTTTTGTCACCATTGGGATAAGGAGCTGGCTGAGAGGGTTTGGGACCCTTTTTTTGTTTATTGTTGCAAGGATGTTGCTTCTTCGTATGCTTAGATTTATCCTTCTATTGGGACACTGAGGCTTTGTTAGATGTACTTGTTGTGTTGATCACTCCAAGATGCAAGAGAATATCTTGCTCTCTAATCAAAGAATCACAAAAAACTTCAAGATTGAGTGGTGTGTAAGCATCCCCTAGAGCTTCTCTGGTGGAGTGAGAAGTAGATACATAAATAAAATATGCACTACGATGTTTAGCAAGAATAACATATATCAATTGGCCATTTTACTTTTCTATGTAACAATTTTCAAGTAAAAGTCTGAGTGTTTTGAATTTAGATAGATAATCTTCAATGTAAGAGAAAACGTTGGGATTTAAAGAAATCAATTGGTTTTCAAGCTGGTGGGCTCAAATCTCATTGTGTTTACCAATTACAATTGCTAGCTTTTTCCAAGCATCATTTGGTTTGTCAATTCCTTGAAGATGAAACCATAAATCACTAGAGATAAATATTCCAATTAATCCACATAATTCGTCATTTTTATTATTCCATTTGGCTTTCTTTAAGGCTTTGGTGGGTGTAATTTATTTTCCCAAGGTAATCTAGTAAAGTCCTCTACTTCATAGTACACCCTCCATATGATATTTCCATGATAAGTAGCTTGAACTGGTAAGAAAAATATCACTTAGATTGTCCATATTAAAATATGCAGGTACTATGGTTTCAAAAGTAGAAACTGACTATCTAGATGTAAAGATCTTGAAAAAATAGGCAGTTTCTAAAATGGTCAACATTAAAAAAAAACTCTGGAAGTCAAAGTTATGTCATTTTTAAGAAAGGTATAATAGGTAACCAAAGTGCCATGTGATAGGTAGAGGTTGGCCCACATGGTTGCACAATGAGATTGCTTAGTAAACAAAATTGTCTTTCATTCTCTAACTTTGCCTATAAATAAATTATGTTTATATGAAGTGAATCGCTTTTATAAAATAAACGAGAATAACTTTTACAATGAAATTACTTTATAAATTAAAGTTGCAATTAAAAATTAATTAAAAAAAAAAAACATTAAAGTTACATTATAGTGATTCATTTTTACAAATTAAGTGAAATGCACTTTACAATAAATTTATGTGATAATTTAAAGGCGTGTGAACTTTAAAAAAAATTAACTTAGTGAAAAAAAGACATGAACTCAAAACCTCTTATTTAATGAAACAACTTTCAACCAAGTGACCTAATGCAAAATACATAACAAAAATGTTATGAATGATGATGTAGGTTTTTTTTGCCTTTTGCCTTAGTACTTACCAAGTGAGCTAATGGAAAATATATATAAAAAAAATGAGAACTCTGGAGCATTCTCATGTAGTACACTATGATGATCAAAACATAGAGGGAAAGAAAATGGACAAAAATAAAATAATATAAAACTAATAAACTAGTAATAAATATGATGAATATGAAACTATTAAACCACAAATAAATATAATGACTATGCAACTACTAAATTAGTAATACAAATAATAATTACGAAACAACTAAATTAGTAATAAAATATATAACAATAATAATTAGATGTACTACTATTATTTTAATTACGTTACAAGGGACTAAGATTATACTACTTGCCTAGTGCTTTATAACAAATGACCGATTAAACTAATAAATATACTATAAGATATAAACAAATGACTAATTAAACTAATAAATATACTATAAGATGGCAATGATTATTGACTCATTAAACTAGTAAATATATTAGAAAATGAACAATAAATGACTATTTAAACTAGTAAGTGTACTATAAAATGACGACACTTATTAATGACAAAATAAACAATTAAATATATTACAAACTAACGAATCAAGTCAACCAATTAATGACTAAGAAAGATACTACTAAAATTTAGTTGCATTATAAGAGACTAGGACTATACTACCATCAGTCACCTTCCCCAAAATAATAGCTTATATACATGTTTTAGTTGTTTTTTTGGTAACAAATTAATTAATTTGTACTTGTGAATGTTTTATCCCCTTCAACTAGACATTATCTAAAACATATATCACAAGATGAAACATTTAAGAAATTGAAGCGAATATTAATAATAATAATCTTATTTTAAGGTCATGACCAAGCTAGACACCAAATTGGTGTATGAGACCCCTTATTTGTGGGACAAGGGACCCCCTCTAGGCAACGATTTGATTGTTGAAATCTACAGAGGTGTACATACCCTACCCCCTCTGGATTTGAACCTGTTGAAGTTTGAGTAGCTTCGGAAGATATTCTTATTATTTCAATATTGTATTAGACCAAGACAAAACCCTAAAGAATAATATTATGTTATATTTGTAAAATCGACCCTGTTGTGCCTTTGTAAAAGTTGGCCCTATTGTGCCTTGGTAAAAGTCAATTGTAAATTAGAAAGGGGTATAGTGTACAAGTCGACCTTGACCTATTTCTGGGTGGCTCAACTTGTATTTATAAGAGGCTAGGCGCCTCATTTGGAGAACACACAACACAAGCTCTCTCACACAAGTAAAAGTGCGCAAGTCTGGGGAGGAGACACAACTACAGAGGAAGGGTGTTCTAGTGAAGGGTTTTGGTTATATGTTGGAAGACTATCTTGGTCTAGTGGTGCGCTTACCTATTCTAGTTAGGGTTTCTGGTTTATCTTTTGTTTGGTGAGATCTCTCTTGAGAGAGACATTGTACTTGTTAAAAAATCTATATTGAAGAAGCTTTGCTAGGTTTTCTCCCCCACGAGGGTTTCCTAGAATAAATCTTGTGTTGATTGTGGATGTCTTTCTTTCAATGATCGTTGTTGACAAATATTTCGATCAACGACACTTAGCCAGAAAAGCGTTGCCAAGCTCCCCCTCAAGCCCAATTTGCTTGCGCAAAGTTCGTCAATTCTCGTTAAAATTGGCGCAATACACTTGGTGAAATATTAGTGCTCTTGACCTATCAATCATATGGCTGATGTTTCGAGCTCTTTGTAATCCTAACTCTTATCATACTCCACACTCTTGGTTGGTACATTAACATATTTTTATTATGAACCCTTATATCCCATTTGTTGATATATGTCCTACCTTGTCTAAGTGGATAAGGATTTCAAAGTTAGTTAAAGCTTGTCATAATACATTTTTGAGTTATAGTGTATTATACCCACCTTCTCACCTTATATCTCATGTATTTTTATTCAAGAATTAAATTATGACAAAAAAAAAATTACAACAACTTCCCATTGTGGCACTATTCCATACCATTCCAAAAAGCATCATTGCATTATATCTTCCATATTTCTTAACACATGTATCCTTAAATATTTTGTGTCCACCTTACCTTTTCAAAATGGTTTAGATTACCTTCTAATTTGGGAGCCATTACATGATGTCCCAACTATATTCATACAAACCATTTTCCCTATGGATTACCTTATGGTGGACTTAACTCATAAATTGAACTTTTTCGTATGAATTCATGTGAAGAGATGCAAACCAATCCACGTGTAAGATACCTAAGAGAAATCATTGGAATTGTAATGTCCCTTTCCAAATAAGAGCTCCAGAGAGGAGGCTTAATGGTCTAAACCGCCCTGTTAGACTTTAGCCAGGGTCAAAGAGGGGTAAACAGGGTTACTAGAGGTCACTCTAGTCACAGGTGTTATATTTGGAAAATGACATTGAGCTAAAAAGGGTTAAAAGCGCTTTTAAGTCATTATGAGCTAAAAATAGAAGTCAACAGTGAATTAGGGTTTCAGTAGTGATTTAGGGTTTTGGAAGTCAACAGTGAATTAGGGTTTCAGCATGATTTAGAGTTTTGGAAAGCTATAAAGGAAGGGTCAACGACCTAATTCATCATTATGCAGATTATGACTTGTCATTGAGGAGAAGAGGTGCATCTCAGGAGAGATAGTTCAGTATATTCCAGTAGGAAGACACCAGTTGGTTGATTTCGGTGTTGAAAGACACACCCTAGCCACCGAGAAGATCATCCAACAGCTTTTCCTAGACTAGCCAAGTCAAGAACATTATAGTGGTATCAGAGCTTTAGTCCTGCAAGCCTGTGACTAAAGACAATGAGTGCAGCAAAAGACCCAGAGGGTCATGAACACGTAGGTGATGAATATATCACTTACAACAGGCATCAGGAAAGAAGGCATAGGCCTGATTTTCCCCTTTTTCCTCTTAGCTCAGAGGAAGAGGAAGAGGCACACAGAGAAGTAGAGAGAAGGGCAGAGCGTGAGGATGAACGTGAGGCAAAGAGGATGCTAGGAGACAGATATGAGCGACCAGAGGGCAGTGACAAGGCCCCCGTAGATCCAAAGGCAGCTTTCATGCAGGTTATCAATGATATGTTAGCTAGTCAATAGACTGTGTCTCAGTCCTTAGCATAGGTGGTTGATAGATTGGCTAGAGTGGGCACCCCAGATACACAAGTCCCGCATGCAACACAGGGGAACTCAGGAGCAGGCAGTAGACCCCAGTCACCCTCTCACACATACACCTCTGCGAGTAGGATTCCCAGACCCTTGTTTTCCAGTTTCCATATGGCACCCCCGATAGCAGCACCACCATCGATAGCACAAAGGCCACCCACTCATGCCGACGACATTACAGAGTTTAGGAGGGAGTACGCAACATTGGGTCATGACTTCCATCAAGACATGACCTTAGTCGAGTATTGTGGACTCAGATTCAGGAATTTCCCCAGAGAGCCGCAGAGGGGAGGACCACAACAGCAGCAGGGGCATAACCTCGATTTCATCAGAAAAGTTGGGAAACTCACCATCCCTTCTTTCGACGGATCATCCAAATACACCGTCAGAGGTTGGGTATAGAAGCTAGACACATATTACAAGCTCAACCAAATGACTGAGACAGAGGCCATTAGTTTCATGACCTTACACTTGGAGGGTGAGGCACACGAGTGGTGGTATCATGGACTGGTGACATTGGGTCACAATCGCATCACCTCCTATAGGGAGTTTACAGATAGGCTCATGGACAGGTTTGACAGGAAGGATCTCGAGATACACTTCAGGGATCTAGCCCAGTTGAGACAAACTGGCACAGCAAAGACGTTCATCACAGAGTTTCAGCGGGTAGTCGTGGCAGTGATAGATATATCAGAGCCCAGGCTGATCATGCTATTCACAGAAGGACTCACAGAGACTTTGAGAGGATGGGTGAAGGCATACAGGCCTCCCACTTTGCAGGATGCCATCCTTCGCACTCAAGATCTGGCAGACTCAATGCTAAAGACTAAAACTTTCTCCAAACCGTTTGTGCCCCAGAGGGATCGAGACACGAAGCCATTCCAGAGAGAATGGAAGGGCAAGGAGAAGTTGGATGATGAGACTAGGCAAGATCTTATGAGGAAGAAGCTTTGCTTCAGCTGCAGAGATCCCTGGCTCCCAGGCCACAAGTGCATGGGCAAGGGAGAGATTCATTATATTGAGGTAGCAATAGACAGTGTGGACAGTGAGGAGGAGAAGCAGGACAATGGATCCACTAGTTCAGAGGAGGAGTCAGCACCAACAGAGGAGCATCCTCCCCGTAGACCACCGACACCGGTAGGAGCCCATCCTCCAGTAGTCCCACAACTGATAGAGCAGGCTAATAGGAGGAAACCAGCAAAGGGAGGAGTCATAACGACCCTTTCTGGTGTTCCCATGTATGATACCCTCCATATCAGATGGATTATTCAGGGGCAACGAACAATCACCCTGATAGATGGTGGGGCCACCCACAACTTCATTGACGCTTCACTAGTATCAAGACGATCACTTCAGACAGAGGAGTTTGAGGGGTTTGATGTTGCGGCAGCAGATGGCCACACAGTAGAGTGTCTAGACAGATTTCCAAACTTAGAGATGAAGTTAGGCAACTACACAGTGAGAGACACATTTTATGTGGTTGACCTATCGAACACAGATGTGGTGTTAGGAGTTCAGTGGATGATTACCTTCGGAAAAATCACTACCAACTACCAAACCTTGGAAATGGGATTCAGAGATCAGGATGGGAAGAAGGTTGTTCTAAGAGGTATGTCGACA
>ML796565.1:284037-297054 GCA_009831015.1 Picea engelmannii
ACCATGTCCAGGGTCCCTAGACATATCTAGGGGCTTTAACTGCTTGGTCCCAGACCAAGAAACCCATGCCCTAGGCATGGGTACCATGGACCATGTCCAGGGGCCCTAGACATATCTAGGGATTTAACTGCTTGGTCCCAGACTGAGAAACCCATGCCCCAGGCATGGGTACCCTGGACCATGTCCAGGGGCCCTAGACATATCTAGGGGCTTTAACTGCTTGGTCCCAGACCAAGAAACCCATGCCCCATGCATGGGTACCCTGGACCATGTCCAGGGGCCCTAGACATATCTAGGGTCTTTAATTGCTTGGTCCCAGACCAAGAACCCTAGTCATATACTAGGGGCCCTCTCAGGGGTCTTTACTGCTTGGTCCCTGACCAAGAACCCCAGGAGTGCACTGGGGGCCCTAGATCTCGGCTAGGGTCTTTACCATCCTCTCGGAGAATGGCTCTTGCAACTGCTTTAAATTTAACACCCGAGAGAGCCCGCCTTACTTCGCAGGTCACTTTTAGGTGATTTCTTCCCAATGAACTAACAACTTAAGAGATTGTTCTATTAAGCTAGCAAGGTTCAATTACTTGATAAAAGCTTGAAAGAGATAAATCACACACCCTGCTTTGTAACTGAAATACTTGCACAAACACTTGAAAATGGAAAGATAGAGATTGCAACAATTAGATTTAAGTACCCTGCTTTGTAGTTGAGAAAAAGATTTACAAGATACTTTTTAGAAATTTAAAGACTGTTGCAAGATTATTGAAAAAATAAAGAGACTTGAAGCAAAACTAACTAAGCATGCATGAAAGATTTGAGATTTAGTTAACATGCATAAAATTAGAGTGTTTGTAGTGTGTCTGATGTACTTGACTTGTGTGTTTGATTACTAGATTTTAAGCATGCATCAATCACAAAAAAAGAAACCACACCAACAACAGAAATCCCCCTAACGGGGATGGAGAAACTAGGTACAAAAGGCCCGCTTTTATTGCACTATTACAACGGAGAACCAATGCTCTCTTTGATCTTTTATCTCTTTAGAAAGAAAAAGATTCTTATAATTGGATCGTTTAGAGAAATACAAGAAAGAGATGGAAAAAAGGAAATCTTCATTTGACGAAGTTAAAACCCCCCAGGGTGCCCTGGGAGCCTTGATTTTGCTCAAAACTGGCAGAATCTCCTATTGGACCTGTTATTGCTGCAAGAAAACAACAAACAAATGAAGTTAGAAAATGACGAAAATAAGTTTTAAACAAAATTTTTTTTTGGAAAAATTTCTAAGGCAAAAATTAATATTTTTTTGGACTTTTGACACTTAAAGCAAACCTAACCTAGGCTCTCTTTAGTGACTTCTGTCTGCTGTTTTAAAATAGCAAACATAAAACCTCTAAACAACTTGATAAAGAAGTTAAAACCAAGCAATGAATTTGATCTAAGTTCTCGGTGACAAAGACCAAAAAAATTGCTTAAAACTTGACTAGATCTACTCTTTGAAATTGACAAATTATAATTTAGATCTAGAAAACAATGCATGCAGCTTTTAGATGTTTAAAATGAAGTTTAGAATTATTCTAAGCATTATGCAATCAAAGAAAAAGATAGGGGAAAGAAGTTTATCGATTTTTTGAGTTTCCGCTTGAGCCTGGAACTTTTGGGCTATGGGGTTCTCTTGATGTGAAGAAGAGGGAGCTCGATCTTTGAATCTCTTGGATGATGACGGTCGAAACAACCACCTGTCAATCCTCCAAGTTTGAGGAACCTGCAACTATATACTTCAATCTTGCAACAAAATTGTTAAAGTTCTTCCCTACACAACAAAATTCGAACATGCATGTTAGTTTAACCGAAAACACAACATGCAATGTAAAAGTCTATGAGATAAAGAAGAAACAAGATAAATCAAACTAGATTAATCTTATCCTACTGTATGATAGAATACCTTCAAAGCCTTACAACTTAATCACAAAACTGAAATATAAGATACATGTTACTTCATGAAAGAATTTGCATTAGATCAAAGCATCCACACATTTGAGTCCACACCAAAATAGCTCCAAAGTCTTTATTATTCCAAAATGATTACAACAGTATTACAATAGCTTGCCCAAGACTGAACTAGGTTGAGGAGAGGTCGACCCTGCTTAAATAGCATTTGAGGTGATATTTCCAAAGGGGAAATGCGCTAGGGTTAGGGTTGAGGTGTGAGTGAATGGGTAGTGAAGAGGAGATGCGCATGAGTTAGTGTGGAGAGGTGTGGAGTGGTGAGGGAGTGAACTAGGGTGAAAAGGGAGTGATGTGGATGGGGTGGAGTGGAAGTGAGAGTGAGTGGGAGTGAATTGAAATGTGAGGGTGAGTTGTGAGCATTGGGATGTGCGCCACTCTCCCTAAGTGCGCCACTCAAGCATGTGGGGTTGAGTCCCCACTTTGGGATCTCTCCCAAGTCCACATCACCTCAGTTAAGTCGACCTCACCTTTAGCTAACTCACCTAGGCTTCCAGTTGACTGGGGACAGCAGAAAAACATGTTTCAAACATGTTCCCTAGTTCTTCTAAAAAACAAGAGATTAATTTAATTACCCATTTTCCATAATTTTCGAGTAATTTTGATTTTTTAGTGATAATAATCACTTTTTGTCTTGAAAGATTGGAATTAGGGGTTTACATGATATTCTGAACTAGAAAATGACTATAAATATGACATCTGACAATGTATTATGCCATATTTTTACAATTTATTGACTCAGAATTAATAAATTCCATTTTTGCAGGAATTTAATTAATTCACTAAAAACTTAAAAAAAACCTCTCAAACCTAGCCGCAATTTCCAAATGACTCAATTAATATGTCCTAGTATGAGCTCATATACATTTAGACACTAGACATTGGATTTTACATGCCAAGACCTAATTGCCAGTACATACTTCGGCTCTGGAGCTAGTCTTCTGAGTGAAAAAACTTAGAAATTATTTAATCGCTCACAAGGCAAGTAGAAAAAATAATTAACAAGTAGAAAAAAAACACTCCAAAGTATGTACTCACTCTTGGTCTTAGGTGGCCAATAGCCTTTTACAATATCTCATACTTAGGACATTTATTACAATGGTGGAAATGCGAGAAAAATGGGTCTTTTGCAAGACCGGCTGAACTCTGAACTCTGTCATATGAGCACTGATTGCTCATTCTTTGGCGGCTCTTCAGGAAATCCATCTTGTGCAAATTGGTGGATAATAGTACACAATTGTCTTCAGTGTCTTTTATGCAATTCCTGCAGGTTTCATTGCTTGGAACCTCTCAGAAAATGAGTTATAGAAAAAATGACATACCTTGTTGAATTCTGACTTATTCTAGAGAGCGAACTTGTAGAGCGTGCCCTGCAGAAAATATTTGTTGTATGGATTTGAAAATGGTACACAGAATATTGCAGACTGTACTCTAACCAATACATTTGGTCTTATTGAATTTGGATCTGTTATGACGTGTTTACCCAAAACACTTGTTTTAGACTAGTTTAAGGACTAGTCACAAATCCTATTTTCCATGGAGTGTAACTCCAAAAATACAGCAACCCACAAGCCTCTCATTTTTATCACAGTTACTTGGATATGTTTCCTCAACGACCTCCATATTTCGCGGTTTGAATCGTAGTAGAAAAAACATTATTGCGAAAATTGTGAGATGGCCTGTAAATAACATACCTTAGAAAACATCATCAAAATAATTTATCCTCCCTTGATTTTCGGCCTTCTTTACTTCGCCTTCCCTCTGAGATTCGCCTTAGATATCCTTTAGTTACCTCAGTCACTTGTAGATATTCAATATGCTCAAGTGTGATTAAAATGAGAAACCCTTGCCTCTTATTTATACTATTATGTAGCTTCCTCAAGGGGTTACCTTCTAACCATCTTAAACCACTTTCCTTCTAACCATCTTAAACCACTTTCCTTATTTTAGGGCTAACCCACTTTTAACCATTTGTCCACGTAGTAATTTCTCCATTAACTTTATTATTTAAATAATTTCTTTTGTATCCACTTTGACTTATAGTACACTCATCACTTCACTTTATTATTTAAATAATTTNTTCTTTGCAACCACTTTGACTACTTTGACCTTTTGGGGCTTCTAGATGACTCATGAGGATTCTCCAACTTCACATGACCATAAATCTCTAACTGTGAGGATTTATGTGACGTTGCACATACCACCGGAAATGACATGACATGTACTATCCATCTAGAGTAGTCTTACCTGCAAATATATCAAAACTCATACCATTATCCATCAAACAAACTTGGGTCCATTACCCAAACTTTTGTGCTATTGGAATTTGCTACCAGACTTTCTTCAAGGGTTGACATCAATGACAACCAACCCAAATAATCAACAATTTACACAAGTATTGGATAGCTGAAAAATTCATTAATATGCATAAGATGAAATTGTTGTACATACCATAGCTTTATCACACGGCTAGTACAATCCACTAGCTTTCCAAAACCCTAGCTAGGGAAAACAATGAAAACCCTAGCTCAACCAAGGAGCTCCAACATGTATGAATCATTCAAACAAGTTCCCCATGGCAAGACGTCTTTTCTTTTGCTTCACCAAATACACATAGGGTTTCATCTCAAAACCCTAATTTCATACCTCCAGGGGATGGAAACCTAACCCTAGACTTTAAAATGCTCCAAGAATATCATGAAACCCTAGGGAATTGAAGAGAGAGACCGAGTACAAATGAAGATCAAAGAGAGAGAAGATGACTAGTGCACACCTCTTAGTCACATTTCTACACAAGAGTTTCAAGCAAGCAATATCATGATCTTAGACATGAAACAAGTAAAAAATAACCATAAGCATTCATTCACAATAAAGAAATGCAGATTTTCCACTTACTTCACCAAGAATAATCAAGCAAATCACCCTAGCTGAAGATCCTCCACATGAAAATAGAAAAAATACACCAAAAATTGCCTCCTTCAAGAGGTGTACACCACTAGTTTCAACCAAGAACACTTAAGGAAGGCCAAATTTCAGACCTACACTTGAGTGATGAATGAACCATGAAAAAATACAAGAGTTTTATCTCTTATTTATACAATATCAATAACCTTTAATTGTCTTTTAGGTCATAAAAGGCCGACATGGCTAGTTTACATCAAAAATCCAGTTTTTACATAAATTCAACAATTAAAACCCTAATTTCACTTTAGGGATGACGTCATGCCCCTCTAGGGTGACGTTAGACCCCCATCATGGAACGCTAGGCCTCAAATGCAAAACGTTAGGCCTCTAGAGGCCTCAAATGCTACCACAGATCCCAACTAGCACCAAATTGTCCTCATGCCAAACCCTAACTGGATGACGTCAAGGGTCAATATGATGACGTCAAGGGCCTTCAAGGGCCAATGTCATGGTGGAAGGGCAAGAGCCCCCTGGGTCTAGGCCTGCTGGAGTGTCTTGGGGTAAATGTCCTTCTTCCTTCCTGGTGCCATCCTCTGGTGTCTCTTTGCCCCTGGTTGGGGTCACATCATCCATTTGCTGGGTTTTCAGCCCCATGGAGGTCCGAGCTAATCATCTCCTCACATGTACCTATCCATTGGGCATGGTCCCGCAGCAACAACAAGTACGCCCTCCATGGGCTCATAAGTCACAGGGATCATAGTAATGTCAATCACATCCAATATTCAAATTACCCATACATGTGCATCAAATCCCCCTTTACTCAAACAAATGCTCAATGACGTTATGCAATTTAACAAGCCAGGTTTGGAGAGGGTCTCAGGATGTCCTATTGGGCTAATCCTCCTCAAGTTTGGGGTGTTTCCCAGGTGAAGACCAATCTAGGTCATGTAAGTGTATGAAATGGTGTAGGGGAATGTTTGGGCAAAGGGTGCAGTGATAACATGGAAATGTAGGTCTTTCCAGTGGGTGCCTCTATAGAGGGCGAGCTGCACCTTGTCATGGATGCCATTGTTTCCTAGCCCATTCAATGCTTTTTATTCTTTGTTTTATTGCTTTTTCTTTTCAAGAGAATAGCTGGGGGACACTGTCTTGGCGTGGTGACCAGTGGTGACAACGTTACCCATAAGTACTTTGCGGAAATGAGAAGGCTGGCTTGTGATGAAACCCCCTTTCTCTTGGTTATGCCACCAAGAGACACTACCCTAGTTTGGTGACCAGATAGATGGTAGTGTCATACCGCTACATGCCCATGGACCTAATAGGCCGGCTCATGATGAGACCTCCCATCCACCAACTAGACCTTGAGTTTTGTTTTTATCTTACGGGTCCCCTTTTGTTACTGAGAAGCCTTTTATTGCTTTCTCGGGAATCCCTGGGCGAAGCATCTCAAAGGTTTCATTTAGGCTTTTAACTTTTGCCAGCTACTTTACCCTCTGGGCCTTAGCCCCTTCTTCCCACAAAGCAAGGTACAACCCTTACTAGTGTGGCAAACCCAATGCCCGAACCAAGGTAGGGGAAAATGAGAGGGACATTGATGAAAAGTGTTAAGTATGGAAGGAATGCGCGATGACCTTTCATAGACCCACCTAGTGGCAACTCATCCCTAAGGGAACCAATTTACTAGGGAATTTTGTCACCCCCAGGTATGAACAAGTTAAAGAGCATAATTTCCAAGCAAACGTTATGAAACAAAGGAGAGTTCAGTGCAACATATTCAAATGCTTCGAAAATTAGAGTGACACATACCATGATACTCAGACTCATTACCTCATGGAGCAAGACCCACTACTACTTCAGGATCAGGTCGGTGAGATGGATGCTGCTGCTGCTGATAGATGGGATGCACCTGAAGAAAAGATGGGCCCTCCGGGGCCAAGCTCAAGTCGTATGGCTCTCGGTACTCCATGTCTAGGACTTAGGGGCCTTGAGACATAATCTCCTTAGTTATCCCTAGGATAGGGGATAACAATCTGAACATAGGGCTGGAGAAGAAACCCATCCCCGACAACGAAGCCAAAATGTTATCGCACAATTTGTAGGTTGGGCAAAGCCCGACCCAACCACAAAATGGCGACAATTAAGAGAACACCTACCCACTGTCACCTTAGGCAGGTATTCCCATCACTTTAGAGATGAAGTAATCACCTCAAGGGGGGAATCTCGGTGACCCTAGGGGGAAATTAGATGGAAAGTGGTATGATGGAAATGTAGCCTCTATAGGTCAATATACTAAGTGCGGAAAGGCTTGGGAAATAGTCTTGGTGGTAGCCAATGATTGTCGAGAGGTATGAGAACTTGCAAAGAGTGATTTGTACCTGCCCGAGACACAAGGAAAGCCAAGTATGCACGAAATATGTTAGGTGGAAAAGCAAGTTAAGATTGCTGCCCCTAATTGCAGTAATAAACAATAATATATATCAGCAACAAAAAGATAGTAAGAGCTGCAAATAAAGATGCTAAAAGTCTAGTTGAATAAGAAAGAGACAAGCTAGTAAATACTAGTTTAACCCAAGAATGAAATAGCAAGACTTTAGCATGAAACAAGGCTGAAATGAAATAGTATTGCAGAGATAATATTGCAGCCTTATGGATGTAGCATTCAAGTTATTACAGCCAAGAGATCAACCATCAAAACTTGCCAACAATCCGCCCAAAATGTGCGCTAGGGTTAGTAGATTATAGGGGCAAACTTTTAGCAACTTTAGACGGTTGGTTTGTGAGTTAATTAGAAAGTTGTATTAGGGTTTCTGCAGCCCTAATGGTTGTAGATGAAAAGTTATGACAACAGCAAGAAGACTAAGAGAACTAAGACACCCTAGAGGGGTTAGCCACCTCAAGGCATCCACAAAAGAACCCAACTTAAACAAGATTGATATCTGACCAAAACACGTTTACCAATGCAAACAATTTTACTTCTCCAATGCAAAAATCAGATTAGTGCCTTTATAATTGTGTGAATGGAGTCTTTAAAGTGTAAGTTAGATCAACAAGATCCCTAGGGGTGTAAATCCTCTTACTCCCCAGGGTATGCCAATCAAACTAGGCTAAGTCTAGGAGGGTATACACACTTGTATTTCTCCTAGAAACCCTTGTTCCAGAATGACTTATAAACTTAACAAATGAGATGAAACTTAATGGAGGGTGTATGCAACATACTCCTCCTAGGGTTTCAACCTAACAAGACCAAGAATAAACAAGAAATAACTAACAAGTGCAGATTTTTCCTTACCAATTCCAAGAAAGGGAGAGATCAAACCCTAGTTCACCAAGCATTTACCATTCAAGAGCAAGTGAAGAAACCTCCAAGAGGTACGCACCACTTAACCACATCCAATCACCAAGAGATAACACCAAAATTCATTTGCAAGAGAGAGAGATACCAAAATGCTCAAGTATAGCGAAAATTTCAGCCATTAGTCCTGTCACAATGGGAGAGCTATGATGATAATGAGATCCAAATGATCTCTATTTATACAAAATGTTCTAAACATAGTTTGTCCACATAATTTAGAGTAAATCACAACATAAGGGGTCAACAACCCTAATCTTGCCCCTTTACAAAATAATAATATTTAATTCATACTTTTGCACATGAAAGAAACCCTAAAACATGATGTCACCCTCATTTTGGGTGACTTTTGGCACTTTAAGTCAAGTCGTTGAGTTGGAGATGGGTGCGCTAAGCTTTCAAAGGCCAAGTGTCCTCGATCCAAGCCATTTCTTCCACGATTATGGGTTCTTTCCTCCAAAACGTGCCAAGTGTCCTCAACCACCACCAAACCCTAGTCCCAATGGTGACGTCAACTCCTCAAAGGTGACGTTTTAGCCCCTCCAAGCAAATCGTTTGGCATGTGAGGGCTAAGAAAGGTCCTCCAAGTTGTCCTCTAGGCCTCCAAAGGCATGTTTTGGTGATTCGGCATGTGGGCCCTTGGTATCCAACCTGTGGGCTTCAAGCCCCATGGAAGCCCAAGCTAGGCCTGTTCCTCCAAAACTGTCCACGAGTTGGGTCCTACAAAGACAAATGGATACGCCCTCCGAGGATCTCAAGTCAAAGCATCATGATGAGTAAATCAAATCAATAAACAACCATCTAAGAAAGTACATCCAAACCACTTCATCAAAATAAACTAATGCTCAAAGACCCTATGCAATTTGCCAAGTTTAGGTATGGGAGGGTTGACAAAACGACCTATTGGGTGAATTGTTCCTCAAGTTTAGGGGTGTTTCCTGAGGGGGCCTCCTTCTAAGTCACGTGAATGAGGTGACATGGATGAGGGGAAGACTTTTGGGCATGGGGTTCATGACATACAAGGGGTTGTAGTGTCTCACTTATGGGTGCCTTTGTCGAGGGTGTGCTGCACCTTCGTTTTCAATGCAACCTTTTTCCAAGCCCATTTATTACCTTTAATTCTTTTAAGATGTTTCTAGGTTGAAGCCAAGGTGGGGATTCTACCTAAGGAATAAAAACTGTGCCCACCTTGACTCTACCTTGGTCACATCATGATTCCCCAAGTTGGAAACATGTGTGGGGCTTCTACCTAAGAAATAAAAACAGTGCCCACACATGCCCCTCCCTGGTTGGCATTTGTTATTGGTTATTCTTTCACGAGTCCTATCAATTTTTTATGAGAGACGTTTCATTGTCCTCGAGATCCCTGGGCAAGCATCTAGAAGGTTAATGGTGTGGATTTTATCTTTTGCCAGCTACAAGCCTTTGGGCCTTCAGCCGTTTCTTCCCATGAAATGAGGGACAACCCCTTCTTGGGTTAGTACACCCAAAAATCCCAAAAGGTAAGGAGATGAGGGGATGAAGTGTGGAAAGTGACAAGTATTGTCGGGAAGGGAAGGATGACTCGTCAAAAGTGTTGATGATTGCAGCTTCATGAGACATTCCCCAAATCGTACGCCTTTGGACTAAGTTGAGATGATCCATGAGAAGTTAGAACACCTATGTGATAGGTGAGTCGTACTCCTCTGGACTGAGTTGAGATGACATGCATTGGTCTCTTGTTGTGCTCCTCAGGACTGAGTTGAGATGACTTGAGATGGTCTTCTATCATACTCCTATGGACTTAGTTGAGTTGACTTGAGATGGCTCTCCAGTTCGTACTCCTATGGATTTAGTTGAGTTGATCTGTTGAGGGTGACGCCTCTTGTGGTTGAGCACATGTGGACTTGTCCCTAGTGCCAAAGCACTAGAGGATGTTTGGGAGATCCCTTTCTATATTGTCTAAGAGTAAGATTATTGTGAAACCCTAATTTGTATTGTGAAGGGTACAAGTCGGCCCTACTATGTAAAGATAATTAATATTGTGTAAAAGATTAATTATATTATTGAGTTGTACAAGTCGGCCCTATTGTGCCAATAGACACATCTATTTGATGAGTTGGGTCATGTATTTATAAGAGAGACACATCCCCATTGTGGATCATATCTCATTCTCTCATAACACATTGTGGAGATCTGAAATTTAGTGCGCACTTCTTCTTATGCGGTGGCTTTCTTGGTTATAGAGAACCCTCTTGTGTGCGCTAGGGTTTATGGTGTGAGGGTGATCTTCTCTTGACTCTATAGCAAAGGATTGATGGGTTTTCCCCTTGTTTGATAAGGGTTTTCCCAGGATAACTTCTTGTGTCTTGCGCATGGTTATTCTTCTTGTGATCTTGGTTTACTGTAGCTATTGTGTTGCTGCATTGTTTATGGTTCAAGTTCATGCTAAATTGAAAAGAAACTACATGTGCTTGAGCAATCATTAAAAAATTCAACATGGTATCAGAGCAATGTTCCTGAAGAGCCATTGCACAAGCTACTCCAACACTTTTCCAAGCTAGTCGTCACCTTCTTGCTGTAACTACAAAAAAAGGCCCTTACCCTTTCCTTGTCAAGCTAGTTTTAGCACTTTCTCTCGAAACGTTGGGCCTAAGTTTTTCATAGACAAGTGCGGCCTAGTCTAGCACATCACCTGCAACTCTCAGATTGAAAATTGAAGAAGTTTTAATTTTTGGTCCTAGGGTTTCTGCAGATTTCGGCATCTAGGGTTTCTGCAGGTCGTTGATGAATTTTGCAGCTCACTAGGGTTCTTTTGACTCTCCAAGGCTTCTTGTTGGCAGTCATAAGTCCAACGAAACCTAGGGTTTCTAGCCTAGCCTAGCTGTTAGATTTCCGAAGCTAGGGTTTCTAGCCTAGCCGTTAGGGTTTGTAAAGAATCTACAAGCCATGAGGAACAAAACTTTGGTGGAAGATAGGCTTGATGGATCAAGCAAATTCAGCTCCTGGAAGTCAAGATTACGCATCACTCTAGAAGAGAGTGACCTATTGAGATTGATAGAAGGAACTCTACCATCAACAACTACTGATGGAGAAAAGGCCAAATGGAAGACATGTGATATCAAAGCTAGGAAGATAATCATCTATTCAGTAAGAGATCATCTACTACCTCGCATCTCTACCTTGACGACAACTTATCCAATGTATGATGTGTTGAAGAAGATGTTTGAGAGCAACAACACTAAAAAAGCTCTACATTGAAACATCAACTTCAAAATCTCAAGATGACAAAAGATGACACCATTACTACCTTCTTCATGAAGATTTCAGAGATCAGAGATCAATTAGGTGCCATTGGAGAAACCATAAAAGACAGAGCTTGTCATGATTACTCTCAATGCCCTTCCAAGCCATTGGGAACCATTCATTCAAAGTATTAGTGGAAGAGAAGACTTACCTCAGTTTGATCGTCTATGGATAGACTACACTCAGGAGGAAACCAGACTTATAGCCAGAGGCGTGCAAGACTCCCATTATAATGAAAATCAAGCCCTTGCTTCTCATGCAAAGAGAGGCAGAAGAAATAGAAGTAGTTTCAGTAAAGCATTCAAAGACAAGAAAACTTCAGCAACTCCAGGTCATGAACATAGAAAAGACATTTCAAAGATTCAATGTTTCAGATGTGACAAGTATGGGCACATTGCGAGAGATTGTCCTACCAGGAAGAAAGGAAGACAACATGCATCTACTGTCGATGTTGATTCAGAACCACCTCAGAGAGATGAAGACATAAAAGATGAAGCATTCTTCTTCATTTCAACACTCTCAGGGACGGTTCCCACTGATAGTGATATTTGGTTGATTGACAGTGGTGCTTCCAGACACATGACTGGATATAGAGAACATCTTACAGACCTTGTAGAGAAAGAGTCTCGTCTGCATGTTGTACTTGGTGATAATACCAGATATACTGTGAAGGGACTTGGATCTTCTTCCTTCCAACTAGATTCTGACATACCTCTTCAATTAAGTGAGGTACTATATGTACCTGGGATGAAAAGGAACCTTGTCTCTGTTTCTGCCTTAGAGGATAAAGGCTACAAGGTTACTTTCTCTGAAGGAAAATTTCTTGCATGGCACAAGAACTCACACATGGATTCTGCCCGGGTGATTGGTATTCGAGAAAAAAGTTTGTACAGATTGACTGTCCGACCAGTCTAGGCCTTGTTATTGCTCAGTTTGTAGTTTAGGTCAAGTAGCTGGAAGATAGGGACCAAATTGGCGAAACAAGAGCTTCCCCACCCACTGTCACCTCGATGGGGAGCTCTTTCTATTTAGGGTGGCTAGTCCCAAGGGAGACGTCCCTAGTAATCTGGGGTTCTGAAGGGTCTTAAGGTTTAAAGGATCAAGATGAAGGTTTCCTTTCACAGATTACTGCCAAGAGAGATAGTCAAAGCGAAGATATTCCACTAAAAGGGCACCTGTTTGCGAGACAAGGCAAATAAAGCTAAAACATGCAAGCAGTGGTTAGTACTTCAATTGCTAATGACTATCTTCAATATGTATGAGCAATAATAGCATGTAATTATTGACGAAGTCAATGATTGCAAATAAAGACAATGGCTTATTACTTCTTCAATAAATACAAACTGATACTTGCATTCAATGTACAAAATCAATCCTTATGTTATCACAACGCATTAAATGTGCTCATACATATATATTGTTGCTGCGTCACTATACTACCAAGGGTGACGTCAGCCCTAATCTATGTTAGTTTTGGT
>ML796565.1:335817-347611 GCA_009831015.1 Picea engelmannii
TGATTCTTGTCCTATACGTTGATGACTTATTCCTCACCGGTTCAGAAAGTCTTATTGCTGAATGCAAGCATGCATTGACTTCTGAATTCGAGATGAAGGACCTTGGTATGATGCACTACTTCTTGGTACTAGAAGTATGGTAGAGGACTGATGAGATTTTCCTGAGTCAAGGAAAATATACAGTCAAGATATTGAAGAAATTCAGGATGACAAACTGCAGATCCATGCCTACATCGATGGTGATGAATTTGAAGAAGATGAACAAGGCTTCTTCTGAGTCAGGTGAGATTGATCCACATCTTTACAGACATCTGATTGGATCATTGATGTATTTGGTTAACAACATACCTGTTATATGCTATGCAGTGAGTGTACTCAGTCAGTTTATGAGTTAGCTCAGACAGACACACTAGATAGCAGCGAAGCATGTGTTGAGATATCTACGAGGCACAGTTGGTTATGGCCTGAGATATACCTCCGGTGTAGACATGAGATTGCAGGGATATGCCGATGAAGATTGGGCACGGAGCGCACTGGACTAGAAGAGCACATCTGGTTGTTTTTTTACTTTGGGGTCTGCCATGGTTTCCTGGTGGAGCAGGAAAAAAACTTATGTTGCTTTGAGTACCGCAGAAGTAGAGTACATTGCATTATGTGAGGTAGTCCGCGAAGCAGTGTGGCTTCGCAAGCTCCTTGTAGACTTATTTGGTCATAAGATGGATTCCACTGTTATCCATTGCGATAACCAAAGTTGTGTGAAGCTCTCCGAGAATCCTGTGTTTCACGATAAATTGAAACACATTGAGATTAAAGACCATTATATCAGAGATATGGTGCAGAGGAAAGTAGTATATGTGCAGTGCCTTTCTACACATGAGCAAGTTGCAAATGTCTTCACCAAACCGCTTGCTAAGACGAAGTTCGAGTACTTTCATGAGAGACTTGGCCTGGTGGAGAATGCCTCCATAGCTGAGAGGGAGTGTTGATGATTGCAGCTTCATGAGACATTCTCCAGATCGTTCTCCTTTGGACTGAGTTGAGATGTCTGTGAGAGAGCTCATGTGATGGGTGTGTCATACTCCTCTGCACTGAGTTGAGATGACGTGTGGTCTCTTGTCGTGCTCCTCTGGACTGAGTTGAGATGACTTGAGATGGTCTCCTGTCAGACTCCTATGGACTTAGTTGAGTCGACTTGAGATGGTTCTCCAGATGGTACTACTGTGGATTCAGTTGAGTTAATCTGTTGAGAGTGACGTCCCTGTGGGTGAGCACAGGTGGACGTGTCGTAGTGGACGAGCACTAGAGGATGTGTGGATCCCTTGCTATGTTGTCTGAGAGTAAGATTTGTTGTAACCCTAATTTATATTGTGAAGGGTATAAGACGGCCCCACCATGTGAAAGATAATTAATACTGTGTAAAGATTAATTATATTTTTGAGTTATAGAAGTTGGCCCTATTGTACCAATAGACACACCTATTGTTGTGTCAGGTCTTGTATAAATAAGAGTAGATCCCCATTATCGTGCTCCTCTGGACTGAGTTGAGACGACTTGAGATTGTCTCCTGTCAGACTCCTATGGACTTAGTTGAGTCGACTTGAGATGGTTCTGCAGATGGTACTCCGGTGGACTCAATTGAGTTAATCTGTTGAGAGTGATGTCCCTGTGGGTGAGCATAGGTGGATGTGTCCCTAGTGGTTGAGCACTAGAGGATGTGTGGATCCCTTGCTATGTTGTCTGAGATTAAGATTTGTTACCCTAATTTATATTGTGAAGGGTACAAGTTGGCCCCACCATGTGAAAGATAATTAATACTGTGTAAAGATTAATTATATTTTTGAGTTATAGAAGTCGACCCTCTTGTGCCAATAGACACACCTATTGCTGTGTCAGGTCTTGTATAAATAAGAGTAGATCCCCATTGTGGATCTCACTCACTTCACTTGTCATCTCATAATTTTAGACCTACTTGTACGGTTGAATTCCGCACTTCTCTTAGGCACAAGTTTCTAGGTCAATGAGCACCCTCTTGTGTGCTCTAAGGTTCATGGTGTGGGGATCTTCTCTTGACTCTATAGCAAAGGATTGTTGGGTTTTTCCCTTGATTGAGAAGGGTTTTCCTAGGACAAACTCTTGTGTTCTTGTGCATGGTTATTCTTCTTGTGATCTTGGTTACTACAACACTTGTGTATGGTATTGCTGCATTGTTTATGGTTCAAGTACATGCTAAATTAATATAAACCACATGTGCATGAGCTAAACATTAAAATTCAACAATGGGACCCCATTTCTCTCAACCATGCAACTAAGAGCCATTACCCTGGTTTGGTGACCAAATGTTGGTAATATCATACCACTAGATATTCATGGACATGATAGGTCGGCTCGTGATGAGACCTCGTATCCTTCAACTAACCTTTTAAGCATTCTTTATTATATTGTGGGTGGGTCCCCTTTACTCAAAGATAAGCGTTTCATTGCTTTCTTGGGTGATCCCTGGGCGAAGCATCTGGAAGGTTTATATAAGGTTTTTATCTTTTACCCAACATCAACCCCTCTGGGCCTTCAACCCCTTCTTCCCATCGAATGAGGGACAACACCTTCTTGGGTCAATACACTATAAAATCCCAAGAGGTAAGGAAATGGAGGGGAATAATGATGGAAAGTGGTAAGTATGATCGGGAAGGGTACGATGGCTCATTAAGAGAGTTCCTAGTAGCAAACCCATCCCCAAGGAAAACCACTTACTAGGGCACAATGTCAAGTACCAAGGTGAAGCAAGGCAAAATGAATAATGTCCAAGCATATATCATGAAATCTAGAGAAATCTAAGATACAACATAATCATATGGCTTAAATATTGAAATGATGCTCACCATAATACTGACTTGTACCTCATGGAGCAAGGCCCACTGCCTTCCAGAAGCTAGCGGGTGTGGTGGATGCCATGTGCAAAACTGTGACCATCTGTGGTGGTGAGTGGGTTTTCCATCTGTGGTGGTGAGTGGGTTTTCCATCTGTGCAAAAGGGTACTGCTGGTCATGTAGTTTCTCGGCACTCCATGTCTGCAACCTGAGGGCCTCGAGACATAATCTCCTTAGTTTTCCACAAAATGGGGATAACACAGCCATAACAAAAGATTTGGCCAAAGGCTCCTTGGTTTAGGATTTCACATGGTATATGAATGCAAAACAATATTGAAGACATACAACTTCCCCAAAACATGCATCTGCCTCATATGGTATTACATGCAATAGCCATACACAAGATAAAAAATGCTTTCGATTTGAATTTCAAACAAGGTGCATGCATGAATTGTAGAATATTGAGACACTAAATCCTAGTATAAACATTAATTGAAATTGGATAAAAAACTGTAAAGCTCATGATCATATTCTTTTGAAGCCCCTTTTGAGTATAGTGACACCTCTTCTTGCTGATGGAGAGATGAGAGAAGAGGAGGGAACTCATGTCCTTTATAGAGCATAGATTGATATGTAATGATAAATATAGAATCTTGACATGATTATTTTTATTACTCTAACCAAGGGCCTCACCTTGCTTCCAAGATGTTGACATCTGTCATGGAATGCACATAATGCAGCGCAAGTGTCAAATGTGTGATGAAAATTGTACTGACATCCAGCCAGATTTTAAATGACTATTAGATTTTCATATGCATTTCCCCTATAGGCCCCATATCCAGCGTTGCAGAAATCATTGATTAATCAGTGAGTCCACAATTAATTGACTCACAGCGAAATCGATATCTCAACCAAACACAATTGCTAGAAAATTGTGGAATTCAAAAAGTTGTGATTAATCAAATTTTTTGTTGTTGAGAAATACATCTTATAGAATCTCTTTGGCTATGCCGCCATGCTATGAGGGGTGTTTCTATGCAAGTCAAAGTCACCCAGGTCTTGCACCTGGCCTCATCCGCACCCACTCGAGGGGTTTTGAATCTTGGTCTCTGCGTTGATACAAGCTCGATCACCTCGCTGCTTGCTGCTAGACCACACTCTCGTGGGGTATTTTTTGGAATTACTTGTGAGTCTGCCCATTTATTGCCAATTATTTTTGAAAAAATTGCTGGTTAGACCCCAACTTCAGAATATAGGTAGGTTTTGCATTCTTCTTTCATTTGTTCTTTTGGTTTCTGATTTTGATTGCTTGACAGTTTTTTGCCAATTTTTTTTTTTATTTTTCCGCAATTTTCATTTTCTGGACCCTTGTTGAGTCATTGCCAAGTATGAGTTTTGCAACAGTGACCATGACTAATCACCTCAAAGGGAATGAGTTCCATATTATGTATTTGCAAATAGAGTGCTCGATGATACCTTCATTTTAGGCTTTGTTTTGATCATCTCAATAAGAATCCTTTAAGATGATATCTTAACCAGTAAAATATTATGCGACCCATGCTTTGTGTTAGATCATAGATGACCACTTTTAATGTTGGGCTATAACAAGTACATGTTATGATTTGTTTAGATCTATCATAAATCCACTTGCTAAAATTAATAGATTTAACATTTACTGATTCTGCCTTCTTGTTTGGTTGTCTTTATCTTTGATGTTCACATGGCAAGTCTACCATGAATTTTCCTAGTTTCTTTGGATGGGAATATCCTATATCTAATGGCCCCATCATATGCCATGGCTTATTAATTGTATCATTAGCATATTCATTTCAAATCCATTTTGAGGGAGTTTTTTTTTATTTGGCCATGATTCAATCGTAAACCTATTTCTCATGCCCATGTGACCTCTTCTAGAGTCCCTTAATTTTTATATGATGTATATGCTTTGCTTATTGCTTTTGCCCTTTTTGTTGCTACTTAATTGAAATTGGAAATCTTTCATGCAGGCTCACACAATATAGGAGTTGCCATGGCAACGACTCATGGCTTGGTTGTCCCCAACATAAAGAATGTTCAATCACTATCCATATTAGAGGTTTGTCTCCTTACCTATGGCCTACCTAGACAATGAAAGCCATCCCACGTTCTTTGTCAAAATGTATTTGAGATAAATAAGTGCGTGATATACTAAATGGCTATAAGCACCTTAAATAATTGAAATTTCACAATTAAAATGAATGCGTTTTAATTTTTAGCTTTATCTTTCCTAAATGAATAATATCTTTAAAGATCTGTTGCCATCTTATTGCATCTTTGTCTCTTCTTACATAAAATAGCTATTCCATTTAGGTTGAAGACCTTGGCATGCTTAAATTGCTCTCATTTTTGTCATGTTGTTGAGTTATGCAACAGAAAGAAAATAGACATACTTTCATGGTTGTAATGTATGAATATGAATTCACTTGTGCAATGGTCATGTTACAACAAAATCTAGCACCCACAAAGTGTAAAGTCCCAAGCACAAGGTGTTAGTTGTGTAACTCAAGGAGGCTACCCACTGTCACCTCAGTAGCTCTTCTTCTCTCTTTAGGTTGGTTCTTATGTACCAATTAAGAACCAAGATAGAGAAGCTTCGAGAATTGACAACAATCATCCAAAAAGAAAGAAACATTTACACAACCATTTTCTCCAAGAAAGATATGTCAATTAAGCTCCAAGGAGTGGAAGCTCCAAAAATCCAACCATGAGTGATATTGAGGAAGGGCACCTCTTTATATAGAGAGTTGCTCAACTTCCTTTGCAATAAAATAACAATGTCTCATGTGAGATCCTTAGACTCTAGCCTAGTGATGGACTAAAATAATATTTCCTCCAACGATCAAGTCAAAAATACATAAAAGATGAGCTGGTCAAGCCACATGTACAACAGTCCAAGTGAAATAGTGCCAAGAAAGGGGGACATCTCCATGAAAGAGGGAAGAAAATGAGTATAGGGTGCAATGTCTAGCCTCCAAAGGCCACCAAAGGGTTAAATCCTCAAGAAACTCCTCCAAGCATGCAAGTAAACCTTCCTAGGTCGCCTCCAAATGTGGACGCATGGCTCTCCAAGGTGACAAGGCCCATAAATCATGAGTAAAACCATTCAAAATGGGGTGGCCCCTCCAAATTAGCTTCAAAAGGCCAAGTGTGAAGTCTTCAAGATGTAGCGATCATCCTCAAATCATCTGAATCATCCCCTCAAGTCATGGGAGGGCCTGGTAAGTCCACACGTTCCAAATGGCACACCCAATGTAATCTCCAAGGTGGACATCCCCTCAAATTAGGTGACACATGGCTCAAGATGTGCAAACAAGGTGATAGATCCAAAATCTAGGACATAGCATGGCATGAGAAATCCTGGTACATGAATAATAGCTCAAGATTGTTTTGATTAATGCTTTAGGAACCATGGCCTGCCTTGAGATATGTAAATTTCCTTGGGAACTGTGAAGATGCCCAAAAGCTTGGCTGAAATCTATTACCCCCCCATGCCTAGGGGTAACTAGAGGAGATCATTTCTCGTGGCCTGCAATGGAGACAATGATCTCGACCATGATGATGATCAACATGTCCATAGATGGCAACCCAATAGCCCCCCTCATTTACCTTTACAACTATAGGTCAACCAAGGCTCATCACATCCAAGCAACCCAATGTATGGGAGTTGGTAAGCCGACGTCACCATGAGGTATGTTAGTCCTTCTTTCATGCGAAGTGTTGTGTTTAATTTGTTGGGCATGTAGATGAGGATCTTTGGTTTAAGTTGGATAATGGATCACTGGCTTGGGAAATTGTGTCAGTTGCCTTGTTTCACCTTGGTGGTCAACTTCTATGCCCTAGTCTCATGTTGTCATGTCCAGGGAAAAGGGGTGCTATTGGGGGTCCCTCACAAGGTTAACATTCCTTTCCCCACCATACTCAACACTTTCCATCCTAGAGGCTCTCATAGTATACCAAACTTCGGTAATGGTTCATGGTCCATCCTCTCATGAGAACAAGGGGCTAAAGGCCCAAAAGTGATGCAGATGCTCTCCATATAAATGTTAAATGATAAAGGCCACCATAAAAGCCATAGGCCAACTTAAGCTCTACCCCCTCTAATGGTAATCGTCCTTGTCTGGATGCAAATGAATGCACCAAATTATAAAGGACTATAGCCCAATAGAAAATGAAGGAAAGAAGCTTGAAGCCTTTTAAAGGGGACTTGCAAATGATAACTGGGTATCAAAAGGCAATTAAGGGGTTTAGAATGCAAAAAGTACCGAGGAAAGGGTATCTCAAGCAACAAGCGATCTTTCTACAAAGGCGCTCATAGAAATGGATTTAATGACACCATAAGCCATGAAGTAAGCCCTAAAACCATATCACTATCACACTTACTCTTGAAGGCTTTCTTTCTTTCTTGCTTCCCTCGGGACCTATCCCTCTAGTTGGGTCTTTTATTTCTTGTCTAGGTTGGTACACCTAATAGGGTTGGATGAAGGCCCTCCCATACTTAAACTTGCAAACTCACATGAGGTCCTGGGCTGGTGTGATGCTTGAAGGGGATATTGAGGTGAATTGTTCACATGGCTTATATCTTAAGTGACAACTTACTTTACATGTTTTAAGGACTAATATTTCTTGTGAACCTTGGCTAACCTTGTCTTATACTTTTCTTTGTTTTGGATGGCCCTGACATGGTTCTTTGAGGGACGTCCTGGGCTTGTACCCAGGACATTGTGCCTTTCATTGCAGGACTTTGGCACAAGTGATGCAGAGCAGTGGGTCACCCAGTGACTCACTACCCTCAAACATCAACTCTCACATCCTTGGAACCTTGGACGATAGACAAATGGGCTTGGTTTGAGCAGATTAGGTCATGATGGCACACAGATGGGCTGGAATCCCATAGGTTGGGCTTATTATTCAATGGATCAGGGACGTTGCAGCAGTAGACAACCAGACAACTTGCAGAGACGAGATGCAGTTCCCTTCAGCCTGGACGCAGCACCTCAAACCCTTGACGTCGCCCTCCATTGATTATGACATCATCTTCTTGGGTTTCATGGCATTAGGGTTTGATGGACAGGTAGGGTACCAGTGATGATTGGCATGACCTTGGGTGAGGAGAGACATCATTTTCCATCACTTCACTCTTGATTGGTGCCACGTGGCCTTTGGAGGCCTCTTCCTTGCCTAGGAAGGCTTGATGTCTCACACATGTGGCCTTTTTATGATGTATTTTGCATTTTAGCATTTTGTAAAGGACAAATGAGGGGTCGGCCCCACTTGAATTAAGGTTATGTTATGTTTGTGGAAAAATTAGCTAGGCTAGCCTCATATAAGAAGGCTAGCGCTAGCCTTTCATTTTCTTATCATCACTCCTCACCATTTGTGGGGTAACACTTCTAGCTCTTTGCTAATTTAGCCATTCTTGGTCTCTTATCTTATGCACTATGCTTGGAAAAGGTCTCTTGTGGATGCTTTTGCTGATTTTGGATGGACATTTCTGCAATTATGGTTTTATGCTCTTGGTTTCTTGGATAAAGTAAGTAATTTTCTGCATTTCCATGGTATTTTGTTGATGTAAATGATGAAATTACTATTTTGTTGCAAGAAGTCTTGTTTTGTTGAAACCATAAGAGGGGAACATCCATAAGAGGGGAACATAAGTGCTTCTCCCCCTCACAAAGTTTTATTTGTCCAAGTTGGTGAAACATCCGTGCTAGGGTTAGAAGCCTAAAGCCCTAAAGTGCTAGCACTTTAGGATTTTGGCCCTAGACAATTGATCTTTGACCTAAGTGAAGCTACAAGAAGGGAGAAATGACATCTAGGGACCAAATATGCTTTCACCCTAGATATCTTTTTCCTCGAAGTCTAAATCCTAAGGCCCAAACATGCTTGCACCTTAGGGTTTAGTCTCTACCTCTTGGTTTCAATTAGATCAATCTTCAAGTTTGGATGCATTCAAGACTCCATAGGCCCTATAATGACAATGACACTGATCTAGAAGCAATATTGTGGTGAAAGTAGTTGCTAAAGTCATTTTTCTAAATCTCTCAAGTGTTCTACTAACTCTACTAACCCTAACTCTAGCAAACTCAGAATAATTATTGCTGCTGTTACAAAAGTTTACTACAACCACTGAAAATTGTCTTAATTTGCTGCATACACCTAATTATAAGTGGCTTAACTTGTTCATAAATCATCTCTAGCAATTGGATAATATTCTATTTGTTTAGTGCTTACTTTTCATGGTCATTGTGGTGTTTCTGAGCATTAAATTTTGTTGTTGTTGCAAATCATCTATTTCTGTTATATAACTGTCTACTACTGTAAATTTGCAACAGCCAATGCAATTTAACTTGTCTAGTGTCTAAAGAGGTCATTGTTGCATACTTTAGCTTGGTAATTGTTATATATATGCTGCAAATTGTTCTTGTTCCAGGTAGATACAACAATCATCTTACAACCTCTCTTTTCCTGCTAGACGTAGACTAACTAACATGTGATCAAGATAGGGGGCAGTAGGCGTGGCTATCAAACTTGCTATTCAATCCCTTGAGGTCACCAAGGAAGCCTCCCTTGTGGTGGACCTCCTCCATCACTAAAACTAGGGAAGATCCTACTTGGGTGACAGTGGTAGTTTCTTCCATAGTTATGCAAGATTTGGGGATCTTGAGGTGGACTTTGCACAAGTACAAATCCTGTGATAAAACAGTCAATGCCCAGCAAGTACCATACCACATCATATGATCCACCAACATGTCATCAAACCCTCTAGCTCATCAATATCCATGAAACCAAATAAGTACCCCAACTGTCCAAGAGCCATAAAAAATCACAATGGGTAGTGAAGAAATTCACTAGTAGTACCCTTATGCCAAAATAAAGGTTAGCAAGGCCCAGTGAGCTCCTTTAAGATGCAGAATGGCTCTCCTCCTAAGTAGGGCATTCTCTAGTTAGGCAACCATCTCCATGTGGCCATCATGTAGAATGTCACCAAAGTTGTTAGGAGATCTCCAACGCCCTAGGGAAGAATATCATGCAAGCACCCAATTGAGGTCAAACAACCTCTAAGTAAGCCATCTGCAATGTGCAAAATCTATCATGAACCATCTCCCATGTGCAAATCCATCTTGGACCATCCAAGGGCTAATCATGTACCCCAAATCTCACGAAGCACCTCCAAGCATGTTGTAAACACTTTCGGAGTAACCCCAAAAGCTAACAAATAAGTCTCCTTTGGCCTCGATTTGTGTGTCTAGGCAACTAAATCTTTGTTAGAGGGAATAGAAAATGCTAGTGTTATGGTGGTAATATTGTCTTGGTTTTCATTGGAACTACATTTAGACAATAAAAGGAAAAAATGATTTTTTTTTACTAATCATAGGGATATCCCAATCATGAAACTGGATCACCTAGAGACTTAGGACCACTTGAAAATGCAACAACCCTGAATAAGACTGGTAGTGATCAAATCCAAGTCTACAACTAATAATAACAAACTGAGAATATGTTAGAATTAGGGAAAAATGAAGCACAAAAGGCTTTTAAATAATTTTTTGTTAACATATAGGAGAAGAGATATAAACAGATCTGAATACAAACAAGATTTACGAGTATAAAAATAAACTTTTAGCTTACCTCCTGATCAGTGATAGATGTACCTGTCACATGTGTGGATGTATGCCTCTGAAAATATGCTCAGAAATTAGTTTAGGTTCATGGATCAAACCTCTAGGGTTTGATCTCTGTCAATATAGATTGTGGGACAGTTTTGCCAAAGTAGAGACCCCCAAAAGATGTTGTTCACAAGTTAAAACAACAATAACACCACAGAGGAAAACAACAGGACCTCCAAGTAGGTAACAACAATACCCTCAGCAGATAAAACCCTCCACAGAAGCAACATATACCACAGGGATGGACTAGACAGCAAGAAGAACACCCCCAAGAGCTTCAACTCAACACTCGACAACCAAGAGGAGAGGTCGCACTGCTAAACACAAGCCTGGCAGTCAAAGAAAAGGGGCCATGACTTTCATACACAGGGCTGTGGCTCTAAAGGACAGATCCGACAACCACAGAAAGGTGCTTCATGCACCCTAGCAAGAGTAGACAAGCCCGACAGTCAAAGGAGGGGGGGGGGCGCATGCACCCTATACACCAGCAGACGCTAAGACGAAGCTTCCTGCCAACATCAAGATCAATCAAAAACCTCAGATCTGAAACTGATACACCAAAAGGAGAGCCTGCACCACACAAGGATGGAAAGACTGAGGTAGCCACAACAATAGAAGAGATAAGTGAGTGTGTGTGTAATCAATTGCTGGAGGGTAGCGTTCTATTTATAGTTAGGGAGAGGGGTTAGGGAAAATATAATTAGAATTAAATATTGACATTTAATTAATATAAATATTAATTAAAATGTCAACCAATTTTAATATAAATTATAAAAACCCCAATCACATAAAGCAAATCTCCAATCACATAAAACAAGAGGGAAATCAAAACAAGGGGGTACCTTTTAAGACAAAGTCAAGGGAGGGTCCATAATGGCAAAACATGTTCACATGAGTCTCATAATGACCTATAAATTTTATCATCACTGCATAAGAGGGTACATCAACAATGTGGTCATATCCATCTTCATAGGCACTCCTAGGTCTCATGGACCATCCTGGGAGAGAGGAAGAGGATCACACATCAACACATCTTGGTATTTCACCAAGATCTACCTAGTCAAAGACCAGGTTTCCCTAGAACACATCCGGGGGCCCTAGAACACATCTAGGGTCTTATCCACCAAGGTACAAGACCAAGGATCAACCCATGCATTAAGCAAGGGTTCCCCGGAACACATCGAGGGGCCCTAGACTCATCTAGGGACTTACATCAACCACCAA
>ML796565.1:391004-404720 GCA_009831015.1 Picea engelmannii
TAAATAATACTAGTAGGTGGGACCCCCTTGTAGATTTGAGATCAGGTTTGGTGCTTATTTGATGTTGTGCTATTGTTCGACACTCTTACATGGGATATAATCTTGGTTTATTGGCGATTGAGGAGGCATGTTCTATGTTTTTCTCTGCTCTAGCCTCAGGTTTTATTTTACAACGGCCTATGTTATCCTTGTTATCACTGCTATCTGTTATTGGGATCTATTACTAGGAGACTTGCATAATAAACATGTTAGCAACAACATATACAAGCAATTGGAAAGAAATGAAAGCAATGTAACAAATGCAAAGGGAAGAATTTAAATTATGCTATATGCTACTCTACATGCATTGAATTTTAATGGTCATTATTTAAACCTAGCAATAAGCTAATGGTTAGCGATTTTTTGAGTTATATGGGACATGGTTGATTTATATTATGACATAAGTTAGAAAGTTGATATGGTCGCGCTATGTGATGGTTTCGATACATGGTTTACTTAATTGAATTATATAGTTGATATGTATTATGGTCAAGTTGGCAATGGAAGATATGTGTTGGGTGGCAATAAATAATAGATGCCAATTCCAATGCATGGTTTAAATGAGTGGTTAATGATTAATGGTTGGCGTGTACTAATGAATTAATTGACTGTGGGTGGAGGCGACATGCATTTACTGCACGTCACCCTTACTCTTTCCGCTGACTGCCACCCTAGTCAGGCTATTGTTCAACCTTGTTGTTGTGGTTATGCTCCGATTTTCAAGCAGGGAGAAACCGCTCGACCAACTCTCGTTTTAAGTGCTTGGATTACAGGTATGTCTTTTTTTGGCCATCCATGAGGCTGCTCTGTTTATGAAATGGATATTGGCTCAAATGTATGGGTTGTGTTTTCCTTGAGTATTGCAATTGTGTAAAATCGTGGTTTTTAGAATGAAGCGTTGATGGTTTTCTCTGCAATGATGTTAAAGTCACAATGTTATTGGTCATCCTGGGTGTTAGCAAATGTTGGGACAGGGGCAGACCCAGGGTTCAACTCTTACAACACACCAACAAAACCCTAACTACTAGCCCTTTCGGAAACACCTGCGAAGCAAATGAAGTCTCACCTGAGGTAGAGGTAGGGGGGTTGCAAGACTCAGGTGTCTACAACCAAGCTGGGACACATTGTTGTGATTACAACACTTAGTAGAGCACTTAGCCAACCATATGCATTAGTTCATGAGCCTCATTCGCATCACAGATTAAACCCTTATTACAGATCAACGCAATAACAATACATATCAATCACTTTCAATCACTTAACACATAACATTAGCTTGGATCTAACATTCATTTATATTTAATACCATTAAGCACTAAGAAACAATCATCAGATGCATTCATCATACATTATAACAACAACACTAAGAAAATAAATAGCATAATCCACATCACACAAAGCAAATCAAGACATAGGATATACGTGGTTCACCCGAGTGTGGGGCTATGTCCACCAACTTCTTGTTTATTAGTCTTCAATCTTCTTACATTCTGTTGCTCCTGTGCATGAAGCCACAGATCCAACTCTGTCGAGGATAGGAGATCTGCGCACAGAGCACTAGATCCTCCTTCCTTAAATCAAGTCAAGGCACAGAGCCTTACATGCAACATTTCTGCACAAAGCAACCTACAAAATACTTGCGCTTAGGTCCGCAAGTCTTAACATACTCTTACACAAAGCCAACTAGTCATGCACTAAGCTGATTAGTAACTACTTTCACATTGCTTAGCAACTACTTATTTATACATTTACAAAGAGGCCTAATCATGGGTAAACCCATGGATCGACATCCCCTAACCCATTACATAAACCCTAGTAAACCCTTTGCTCGGTTCACAATCCCATAAAACAACTTAGATCTCACGATTTCAGCTCCGCCTGGGTGCTCCATCTTCGACCAGCATGTTGAAGTCCCAAAAGTGGTCAAACACGACCAATGTTTCCTTAAAATTTGGTCGAGGGCCAACATGCCCCCAACACTCACCTGTGACTCGTCCCGAGTCACTCAGATCTGGGCAACATTGCTTCGAAGGCCTCGAGCTTAGCTCGAGCTGCCTCAACTTGTTGCTTCGCTAGAGCCTCCTGCTCGACGAACTCCTGAATCACTTGCTCTGTAATAGGCCCTTCGAGACATTGTTCCACTGTCGCAACCACTTGGTCTAGCTGCGAGCCTTGTCCTTCAATCTCTTCAAAAATCGTGCAAGCCTCGTCATGCATCAATTGTATCTTTGTGTAATTTCTATGACTCTACTCTAGATGGAAATAATCTGCTGTTGGACTACGCACTATTCCTGTGATCTCTTCATTCGCTCGATCGTAGTGAGTAGCTTCATCTATGCCTGCACAATGGATGCCTGTTGCTGTGCCTCCTGGAGTTGTGCTTCCAGTTCTTCAGCTCCGGATCTTCTACGAGGCGTTCATAGGTTTGAGAACTTCGATCACTCAACTGCTTACATTCTAAGGCGAGGATATTGATCCTTCTAACTGCGCTCTTAGCGGCTTCCTCCCTTTGGTCCCACACTTCTTGCAGAGTTATTAACACTGCTTGAAGCTGCTGAATGGCCTCAACGAGCTTCCCCACTTGCATCTCGACTGACTCTGGTTCCTCCTGTGCCAAGCCCAACACATAGAGAATTTCTTTAGTTACCGCTTCTTTGACCGCAGTCTGCATTGCGAGAAGCTGGTCTTTTTCTTTCTGTATCTTTGCATTGTCCTTCTCGAACATTGCCCGAATTTCATCTTTCTCCTTCTCGTAGGTGGTTACACAGGACTGCACAACTCATAGTTGCTCTAAGACCTCCTCCTTTTCTTTCTTCAATATTTCTGTAGCCTGTTCCTTTTCTTCTTGGACTCGCTGAAGCCGAGCCTCTGTTGCATCTGCTAGTCTTCGTAATTGGGTGGGCTCATCCCCCAATTCTTCAATCTTCGACGAAGAAGGCGCAGTAGGTATTGCGTGACTCGAATGGATGGCTTGTTGTATCTCTTTCAACTCCTTCTAGATTCTTTCATACAATGTCTCCTGATTTTCTCCATATCACTGCAAGATATCCTTTGAAGCATCCTTCACAGCTACGATGATTAGGTCGACGTCGTCCACTATGAGTGTGGCCTTCATCTTGGGCTTACTGGCACACGTCTTCTTTCTTGCCGAAGGTTTCTGCGAGGAAACCTTTCTTTTCTTTGATGTTTCTACCTCGGTAGGGGGGTCCTTCGGTGGTGTAGCTTCGCCTTCTTCTTGCGTTTCTCCGTCATCCCCTCCTCCTTGTGCATTGCCTTGGTCTTCTCCTCCTCCTTTTGGCGAGCCAGATCCATCTTTTGCAGAGGTGTTTCCCTCCTCATCAATTTCTTTGATTTATGCCTTTTTCTTCTTTTTCTTCACACTTCTCTGCCCGACATGCTCGACCCGGGTGACCAAGGGGCTTCCTATGATGTCTGCGTCAGAGAGCTCTGCATCTTCAACCGGTACAAGGAAATTCACTGACCATTCTTTGGTGATCTCCTCCATATCTTCATCGATCAACTTATAATATGACTGCAACTCCTCCTTGCTTTCATCCCTACGCGCAATGATATAGATAAAATATCGATCTGCGCGGAACTTCGTTAGCGGTCTGTACAAGTGCAATTTGTTCTGTGTCATGCGTGGGAATGCCTCAATAGAATGCTTCAACTGCTGGTAGTAGGCATGGAACACAACATTCGACTGCCACTACTTCGACATATCATTTGTATACCACAAGGTGGAGAACCTCACGACCAATGACTCCGATGGATCAACTTCTAGAAATGTCGCTCCTTCTGGCATCTGCAAAGCGACAAATGCAATTAATACAAGTAACCAACTAAAATGGAATTCATACCCTTGATCCTACACTTCGCGATAGTCTTTCTCGAGTTTGTTGATGAAGTAACTCACCCAATTCATTTTCATACACTCTACGCACTTTCCTGCGAGGTCTACTACGAACCCAATGACCTGTGCCAGACGGTTCTTTTTGATGAGCTTGCTAGCTATAAGTTGGCAGGCAAGGTGCACTGTGCCATCCTGGATAGAGGCTACCTTAATCACGTGGGATGTTGTCGCAGTTAATCGCGCCAGCCAAAGGCAATATGCAATCTGGCAAGACCGATGGGATCTGCTTCGCGTTAGCTAGATTGTCGCGGTGCTTGCTTCCCTTCTCAGTAGCACAACTAGAACGATGTCCGGTCGAGGGGGATGCTTGCAGTCCCCCAGTCGACGACGCCTGTATTCCTACAAACATAACTCTCTCAGCCATGAGCTCCACAAGATTCTCCTCCACAAACTTCTCTAACGCGCTAAGTTTTCCCGACATTCACACTTGTAACCAAATAGATCGGGTAGGCGAACATACAAGCGAGGTAATCCAACAGATGGCGAGGTCTGGAAATCACAGTGCGATATACAATCAATTCTCTATTCGCTCGGATAATCACGGTTGGAAAAAAGTGGTCCTGACGCAACATCCGACGGGTTAAACAAGAAAGCGTTGTAACAGATTCCTCCAATGGGTAGGAAGGCATCCATCAATGTGAATTCGTCCATTATGGTGCGGTCTTAATGGTCCATTCGCTCATAACTGCATTTTCTAGCCATTTTCGAGGCGTCATTCTAATGGCTAGGGCGCCTCCAACGGTCATATAGCTTCGTCATGGCAAAGTCCCATTTTGCGTGGTTCTGCTATTTCATTGAGGTTCAAGTTTTGTAGATCTGCCTCCTACGAAATCTTCCTTGTGTTCTTTGTAGCTTCCTGTAGTTTTTCTAGCTTAGCTTTCTTCTTATTAAGTTTCATGGCCTTCTTTCTTGTAATTTGAGCTTCTCTAATCATTTCTGGAATCCTCTTCCCATTTGTATTCTTATTCTCTCTTGGTGAAAGGACTTCACATTGTTGATGTTCTGTCAAAGGGTTCAATGGTAGTGCCTCTTCTCTTATTAACTCTAGGGTAGGTATTCTTCTTTCTTGCATGGATAGGTCCTTTAAACCTTCCTGGGTTCTTTCAACTTTGACAACTAATTCTCTTGCCCTCTGTTGCTTTGACTTGTCCTCTTGTTATTCTATTAGTCGCTCTATTTTTCTGGTTATGAAGTCCCTTGGTTCTTGCTTTTTCTGTTATGTAGCTTCCTCCTCTGCTTTCCTTCTGATATGATCCTTCTCAATCCAAGTCTTTCCCAATAAAAGTGGAAAAGGGGCGTTGTTCTCAACAAATTTAATGACTTCAAATTCTTCTTCAGTCGATGTTTCATGAGCAATCATAGGTATACTAGTAACTCTTCCACATAGGGTTATCATATTTCCTTTAAAGAAACATATTCTTCCCAATGAAGGTATCATAGTAGGTCTTCCCAAAATTTCCCAAGTGCTTTCTAGCATAATATTCACGTGTGTTTCGTCATCCAATACACAATCTATGTCAAAGTCTTCTATTCTTGTAACTATGCGTTGTTTTTCTTTCAGTATCTATGGTAAACTGATGTCTCTGTGATCATCCATTTCTTTTTTAACTGTAGTAACCTAGTCTATGATTCTTTCTCTTTATGATTCCCCAAAATTCTCTTAGCCTCTTGACTTTCTTCAGAGTTTTCTTGTCTCGCGTTCATCTTTTCAACTTTAGCAATCATTCTTGGACAATCCTCAACCTCATGACCAATAACTTTAAAATAAAGAAAAATAGGACCTGTACTAGGGCATTCCTTAGCAAGATGTCCCAGTCTTCTGCAATTATAACATAGTGTCAATCCTCTCTTTCTTTTAAACAATCCCCATCCTCTCTTGTACTTCACATTGGGATCACAGTGCTGGACTTGAAATCTGCAAAAATTCTTTCTAGGTTCTTGCATCCACTTAGTCCAAAAATTCTTTCTATGCATATGAATAACATATATTTCTCTATTTCTATCAAATTTATTTAGATTGACTCTTTCTTCTAACTGTTCCCTAGCTTTCAGAGTAGGAAAAAATCTATCAAACATACCTAGATTCATGTTTTCGAAGAAAACATTTCCACTTATCTTACCCTTAATAAAGCACAAAGCTTTAATATTTTATCTCTTTTCTTTAGATCAGGTCTCTTTCTTAGCATAGAGCTTCACAAGTCAATTAGAATACTAAGCACTACAACAACATATCTACGCACATAGCTTTCTCTTTTCTTCAGTTCCCGACAACAAAACCATTTGTTGGCACAGGGGCAGACCAAGGTTCAATGGTTCACAACGCACCAAAAAAACCCTAACTACCGGCCCTTTCGGCAACACCTGCGAAGCAGATGAAGTCTCAAACGAGGTATGGGCAAGGGGGGTTGGAGGACTCAGGTGCCTACAACCAAGCTGGGACATAGATATGTGATTACGACACTTAAAAGAGCACTCAACCAACCATATGCATTAGTTCACGAGCCTCATTCACATCGCAGATTAAACCCTTATTACAGATCAACACAGTAACAATACAGATCAAGCACTTTCAATCACTTAGCACATAGCATTAGCTTGGATCTAACATTCATTTATCTTTAATACCATTAAACACTAAGCAACAATCATCAGATGCATTCATCATACATTATAACAACAACACTAAGAAAATAAACAACATAATCCGCATCGCACAAAGCACATCAAGACACAAGATATACGTGGTTCACCCCAGTGTGGGGCTACATCCACCAACTTCTTCTCTTCTTCTTTATTAGTCTTCAATCTTCTTACATTTTGCTGCTCCTATGCATGAAGCCACAAAGCTAACTCCGCCGAGGACAGGAGATCTGTGCACAGAGAACCAAATCCTCCTTCCCTAAATTAGGTCAAGGCACAAAGCCTTACATACAACGTTTGTGCACAAAGCAACCTACAAAATACTTGCGCTTAGCTCCATAAGTCTTAACATACTCTTGCACAAAGCCACTAGTCATGCACTAAGCCGATTAGTAACTACTTTTACATCGCTTAGCTACTACTTATTTATACATTTACAAAAAGGCCTAATCATGGGTAAACCCATGGGCCGACATCCTCTAACCCATTACATAAACCCTAGTAAACCCTTTGATCGATCCACAAGCCTGCAAAACAAGCAAGATCCCACGATCTCAGCTCTGCCTGGGCACTCCATCTTTGACCAGCCTGTCGAAGTCCCAAAAGTGGTCAAACACAACCAATGTTTCCTCAAAATTTGGTCGAGGGCAACAAAAACCATAAAGGCTCTTTGTCATCCTTGCTAGTAGAGTTGGAGCATTTCGTTTGTTCTTGAATGGTTGGCCGCCTTCACGCATTCATATCACAATACCCAGTCTTTGGTTTTCATGGGGCTTAATGGTTGGAAGTGCTTTGTGTCACTGCACTTTGTTCACTTGGGCATTGGGTTGTTGTCTCCATTAATGGTCGCACAGTGGATTATATTGCTTCTTCTCGACCCTATTTTCACCTCAACGTTTTAGTTGGTTGAATAGAGAGCCACAAGGGTTATACCTCGTGTGTGTTATGTAGTATTACCAGGCCGAATTGGAGCCTTGCTCCTCTGTTCATATCCTCTCCTGTCACGATATTTGTCACCTGTCCACGAAATGAATTGTGGTTTTCTCTGTCTGTGCACTGTTGGTTTAAGAGGTTTTCACCATTGAGAGGAGTCGACTCTAGCCTCCCTGTGTTGGTCCACAGAACAAACCCTTGACTCCTCAAGCCTGAGGGTTGGTAAAGAAGACCATTGTGGCCTATCGGGTTTACTATTGGTTGTTATGGATTGGTGTAGAATTGATTACTGGCTCGCCCCGTTGATTGTATGACAATGGTGTTGGTTTTGGCATCTAGTCACTGTAATTGTTATTATTGGGTGGATAAGCTCAACATGGTTAATTGGAATGAGTTGTTAGATCAAATACATAGTCGTTTTCCTTGTGTTTATTAAATTGATAACCCAACATTGTTTTTAATTGATCAATGCACAATGATGCTTCACACTTGATACATTGGTATGAGTGGCATTCCTATAAGCACGAGTCAATGATTATTGTAACTGTGTGTTTTTAATGGCCAAATGATTATTGAAATCGGGGTGCTTATGTCATTTCCACCCACTGTATACGTTATGGTTATTTGATTGCATCATCAAGAATGGGCACACGTTTTTACACAGTATGATTTGTTACAGTTTGATTGATTTGAGCAATTCTGTTGCTATCTCCTTGTAGCGGATTGATAACTCAACACTATATGTTGACTGTGTGTTCAAATTTTCCAAATGGGAATGTTGCGTCGTGGTGTTTATGGTATGGCTGCCCACTGTGTATGCCATGGATATTTTTGGGTTGCGCACTCAGAGATAACCATAGAGTTTTAAACATGGCTTTGTTGCAATTCGATTATTTGTATTATGAAGTCAGGGATGTTGTTGCTGCCTCGTTGTGTTAGATAGATAGCCCGACATTTTAAATGTTTAGAGTCCAAGAAAGATTGGACCTGTACATTCACAACAATGAAATTACATTTTGTCGAATGGTTGTATTTATCCTAGCATAGTGTGAGTTGAAATGGTGATTGGTTATCTGGGTGTTTAAATGACAAGCCAGGATCATTGCAAGATGAATATGGATCATTGGTTGACTGTCCATTAGGTATGTTAAATGAATTTCATGCATTCTAAAACAGTGATAGGCACGAGTGTTGTGATAGTATGACCACATTGCATTTTAATTATTAAACAAATGTAAAGATAGAATCGAGCATGAATTTTATGCCTGCATTTGATGACCAAAGTGAAAATAATCTACTGTGTATTTATTTGGAAATTGCTTATGGATAAATGGGAGAAAACAGAGCTCCCCTACAAATTGTTGTGGAATGCATACTGTTTTGATTGTTGACACTATGTAAATATTTGGTTATAAACAATGAACTAGTTAATACACAATAGTTGTTATTGGATCACAATGGGTCGGTGTATTTCCTTTTTCAGAATGGTTATATGGTTTACTTAATTAATTTTATGAACAATACCTGCTCTCATTCTCCACCATTATTTATCTTTTCACTAATTACAACCCCATCGCCTTCTCACATTCATTTTTCACTCCCTGTTCTAAAATTTATTAAAGTCAAGAAAAATTCCGTGTTGAAGCAGTAGCAGTGTCTTGGTTGAATCACAATGATGTTTTCTTTGGTTTGCAGGTGATTGTTGTTGTCTTTGAGCAGTAACCATATTTTTTCCCCCTCATCATATCATGTTTCGCTCAATACAAACCCCTCACATATTCCAGGACCCTGTATTCACCCCCTCCTCATTGATAAACAATTAAACAAATTGTATGGATTGGATTGCATGAGTCTGATACATTGCTGAGCCAAATCTATTTCATATTTTAAAGAGTTTTCATGTATGGTTATTTAAAATACTATTTGCTAATCAATCATGCATGCAGGAATGAGTTTTTTCAGTCGAGGTAGCCATGGCCAAGGGAACCGAGGGAGAGGTAACTGGAACAAAGGCCCAAGAAGGCCAAGGTTCTCCATACATTTTGATGCCGACTCACAAGAGCTTGGCCAGTTGTTTCAGGCTAGATTTTTCAATTGGATTGGGCAAGGAGTTTTCTAACCTAGGTTTGAAAGGCCTCTCTTCCAAGTTCTGCAAGCCCCTGGTATCCCTGTGCCTCCTCATGTCTCATTGCAACCCAAGGTTCCTGAAAATGATGGATGGCAAGAGATTGCCCACCCGACAGTCTCCCAACCTCGTGGCTGGCCTAATTTATCCCTACCTGCTCCTTCGCCTATTAACCCCATTGTCCAAGCTGCCCCCCACTCACCAGTGCAATCCTCTCATGCTAGAAAAATGTTGAAAACCAAGGCCCACCATTCCCTTGACAAAGGAAAAGCCAATGCTTCCCCTTCCTCACCCTCCAATGGCTCTGACAAATTCGTGTCTTCCTGGATTCATTTGAGGGATGATTGTTCCAACATGATCAGAGAGATTAGGCCTAAAGGCTCAGTGCAACCAAAGTCAAATTCAAGAAAATCGAAAGGTGACAACAAAAATCAAGGAAAGATTGCATCCCAGAGTGGGAAATATGGCTTTTGAGTTTTATTTTATCTATTGTTGATGACAATTGACTTCAGAAGTTTTTGGACAACACATTTTATTTTGAGATATATGAGTAATATTTTTTTGAAAATAATTCCAAATATCATGAGCTAAATTGTCAAATGTTGATATGATGATGGGAGTCACAAGGAGATGTGTTTTGATTAACTAACTAGTTATGTTATGATTGTTAAGAGCTACAGGGAGTCACAAGGGGTCCCACCTACTAGTTATTATTTATTATAACCCTTATTATGATTATTACTTTTCCCCCTAACTAAAAGTTGGTTAAGTCTTTTAATTAACTTAACTAATGAGTTTGTTCAACTACTTCAACCAACTCTAATTTGTTTAAAGGAAAAAGGAAAATGAGAAACAAGAGGAGGATAGAAGTAGAAACATACTAAGGTTTGCTCTTTGATTTTATGTTGAGATAGTTCAGTTTTCATTCATTCATTTATTCATCACAAGACTAATTCTCTTTTATGATAGCATGGTCTTATTGTAGACAACAATATTCAGGGTTGAATTACATCATTCAGACACTTGTTTTTCAGAGGTGTTGATCTATCTTTGATAGTCTGTGTAGACTTGTTTGTTTGTGAATTAGTTTTCATGACTGACAAAGGCTATTGTGTAGAGTCGAGTGGGAAACAATCTGTGGCAAGCTGATCCATCTTTTAGTGTTCAATTTTGGTTTCATGTCAGAGGTCCTTTTGTATGTTCCATCGGGGATGTCTAAGTTTGACTTTGGTCCAAAATTTTTGTATGAGATTTTGTAAAAAAAATGACTCTTTGGTGAATTGGAATGAAATAAAGGATTTATTTATGTCTCATCTGTCTTGATTATCATCTTGGTGTCTTTACTTATGTCTTTACATTTATTTTAGCAATTGTTATATTCATAAAATTGCATAAAAAATAATTTTCCAGCAAGCTTTTTATTGATAAAAGACTAGCCTAAGCACTCGTAATTAATACTTGTGAGTTAGAATGTTATTTTTTTTTGGCTATAAACATAGGGTGAGATTTCCATATATTTTTCTTTAGCCAAGTAAAATCTAAAAATGCTTGAGTAAGATCATTTCATATCTTTTCCTCAACAACAAGTTCTCTATCAAACATGATTTCCCCAATGGTATGTAGTTGTTCTTTAATCTTTGATAGCTTCATAAAGAAGATGACCACTGTGTCACCCTTCTTCATCTTGGTACTTTGAAGTTGGCTCTTTAAGGTAAGAGCTTTGAGGGTGTTGTCACTTTTAAACATTCCCTTTAAGGCTTCATACATATCATAGGCTATCTTCAGATTGGAAATATGAGGCAAGAGGTGATCTCTTACTGAGTAGATGATTAATTTTCTTGCTTTGACATCTTCTTCCTTTCTTATCTTTTTCTCTATATCTGTAGCTGTGGTTAGTAGGGTTTTAGTTGCCACATCCAAGAGGGCATCTTCTTCAAGAGTGAAAAGAAGCCTTGATTTCCAGGAGTTGAAGTTGCTTGCTCCATCAAGCCTATCTTCTACTAATGCTATGTTCTTCATTTGATTGGTTTCTTCAATTTCTCGCCAACTAGATTTTGAAAAACTAACGATTGAGTTGAATTAGAAACCTTGGATTATATTGGACTTATGATTCCCAACAATCAATTTGGTAGTGTCATAGAGATGCTTGCTGATTCAAGAGAACGTTTCTTTAGAAATCTATAATTAATATTCTTCAAGAAATTTCAGCACCCTAGAAACTCTAGGGCCAAAAATCATTTTTTTTCTTCAGAATTTCATTTTGAGAGCTTCTGCAGATGCGATGGAAGAGGCCATACTCTTCTATTCCAAAAGCGTCCCCGGTTTCCAAGTATTAAGGTTTGAATCACCATTGAAAGGAAGGTCGAATAAGATTTTCTGGAAACCCTAGAAGGGCCATACGGTTCTGCAAAAGGTGAGCTGAGACTTGGTGGATGCTTGTGCAATGGGTTCTTTCAAGACCTAAGCTATGATACCATGTTGATTTTTTAATAATCTAGGTTAAGAATGAATTTCATTCCATTTTCTATCATTTAATCATAACCATAAGTGTTGCAGCAACCAAGATCCCAAGAAGAAGCACCATGCACAAGAACACAAGAAGTATCTTGGGAAACCCTTCTCAACAAGGGAAGAAAACCCAGCCAAATCCTTTGCTATATTCTTCAATAGAAATACCTTCACCACCAAGATAAACCCTAGCACACAAGAGGGTTCTCAAACCCTAGAACTCTAGCGCCCAAGAGAGGTGCACACTTTTCCCAAAGAAGTGTACTTGTTGAAATTTCCAAACTCACATGAAAGATGTGTTTTCTCAAAGGGGAATTTACCTTTACTTATACTAACCTAATCCTGTCAACATAAGTGTCTATTGGCACAATAGGGCCGACCTCAATTATCTTATAATATAATTAATATTAACAAGATTAATTATCTTTTACATTAATTACCAGTTACATTAAGGTAGGGACGACCTGTACCCTTTACATTATAATTAGGGTTACAGGCAGGTCTGACTCTTGTACAATATAACAAAGGATCTGATACACCCACTAGTGTTCATCTACTAGGGGCACATCCACAGGGATTTCCATATCTCTGGCTCACTGCATTACATGGGAGAACCAGATCTTCACACTTCACCCGTGCTCGTCCACAAGCATGTCCACTCTACATATCTTCTTTCCCACTGCCTCACACAGGAGAATCATCTGGAGTTTTCTCGTCAACTCTGCTACTCAGAGGAGGCTAATACATCATCTTCATTTCTGTTCACATGATGATGCACCCAACACTTTTGGATTTCACACGTTCATCTTATGCTCAACCACAAACACGTGTAACTCGATAGATTTCATTTTCCACTGGATAATCATATGGAGTTCTTCTCAACTCTCTAAATGGAGGAGGTCATCTCTACGTTCCAACTCTGTCTCAGGCATGAACCACATACCCTTCTTTAGGGGCTTTCTCTTAGGTTTGTAAGCTGAGAGAAAGACTCACATAGTTGCAATGATCCACATCTCACAGGTTTGTAAGCTGGAGAATGTCTCACATAGCTGCAATCATCAACAAATAGTTATTTCTTCATGGTGACACTTGTTCCTTTAAAACCTTAAACCCTAATATAGAAAACTGCAACAAATGAAACCATACTACTTCAGCCTGATCAAGTGATTGATTGATTGCATTTTTCATACTCATCTCTCAATTACCCTTATGATTATATTTTGATTTGAAGCTGACACACAAAATCCTTTCTTGCTGCTCAAAAAAACAGACTATCACAATTGCGCAACAAGGTTGTTGTGCAACTATAAATTTCATATTTACAACTTATATCCTCAAAAGAAAATTCCAAAATATGTATGGGAAAAATGTAATGTCATCAAAAGACAAAGACAAAAATGAATGCATCTTAGGGCTTAGATCTATGTTGCTTCAGCGAGAAAATCAAGTTTTCCCTTCCCCTTCTTGTCTGTCTCCAACTATTGCAAGCTTTGTTTGAGTGTTTTGTTCTCTTTCCTCAAAGTCAAATTTTGCTGATATATGTTCTTCATTTTTTTTT
>ML796565.1:418273-431782 GCA_009831015.1 Picea engelmannii
AGCTGCCTGCATCTTCACGAGTACACCTAGTTTTCCATGTTTCATGCTTAAAGAAGGTTATAGGTGACAAGATCCCAGTTCAAACTATATTGCTAGAACTTGACGAGGAAGGAAAAATCATATTGGAGCCTGAAGCCATCACTAACATAAGAATTCGCCAGCTGAGGAATAGATCCATTTCAGAGTATCTCATTAAATGGAGGGAACTACCGGCTGAAGATTCCACTTGGGAAGATGAGTCTTTTATACAGAAGCATCCAGAGTTACTCAAGCATTGCAGACAACACTTGTCTCAAGGGGAGGGGCATGCTAAGCCCTAATATTGGCCCATTACCCCTTAATTGGGGTATATTATATTAGTAATGTTATTTTATTTATGTCGACTTTAGGCCATTAGTTGTAATTATACCTCCTAGTCTCCTATATATACCAAGGAGACATTTTCATTTTGAATCATCTTGTACTTGAACATTTAAGTGGGGGTAAAAGGAGGTTTCCCCCTTGAAGAGGCTTATTATCTGAAATTATCTCTTTTTCAAGGCGTTGAGTACTTTTTCTGAGGTTTTTCTATGCTATATTGATATTTGGTTCTTAACACTCCCTTGGAGGAAGAGGAGGCCCATAAGTCTCTCTTTCTCTTTGGTGTTTTCTTTCCACTAATACAATCCTTTCCATTGGTGGTATGAATGTTGTTTATTTCTTGTTCTAATGTCCTTATGCACTCTAGTTTAATTTTTATTATTGTTCTTAGTTTAGTATTTTGTTTATATCATATGCTTGATGTTTCTAACTCTTGCATTCAATGCTATCTTGTCTGGATAACCCAATTCGACTTATAAGCATCTCTATTTTTCTCATTTAGGTGACAAAAGAGACGCAACAGATTGGTGACTCCACTGGGAAAAGGTGTCAATTTCCTCCCTCATTTGGGTTATTTTATCTCTTCCTTTTGTTGATTTAACTTGCAGGAACCATAACCGGCCCAAGATGACCTGCAGAAAGCCAAATTCAAAGCTGAGTTGAGAGAAATTCATTCGAAATTTTCTTCCTGGTCGTGTAGTAGAAGTGCGCGGGTTTTTTGACCCACAAGTGCATCTTCAGCGCACGTGCACTCAACCCACTATTTTTCTCAGTGTGTTTTGCGCACTTGCACCAAAGGGTCGTTTTTTAGTTGCACATTGGCACCACATGCGCCTCTGTCTACTCTGTGACCCGCACATTTTCTCATAAATTCACACATTGTAAAGGTTTTTGTGATTTTTGGAGGGCCCATAGCCTTCTTAAGCTTGATTCCATGCAAATTGTAATATGAACCACACTTAGATACCCTCTCAATATGAAGGGATTAGTCAAAACATAGGCACTTAGAGGGTTAAAATCATTATTTCTCCTCTTTTGCTTTCATTTTGCCACATGGATGGCTTTCTTTGATTAAAGTTTGAGTTGGAATCATTCTAATGCACATATAAAACTTGCATTGGGACCAAAAACTGGATACCAATCGTTCAGTATGCTCTTCTCTCGCGGCCCAAAGAGACCTTGAGAATCAAAAATATATTGAGAGAAAATTTCATCTCCCTTGAAAAGACAAAATCTTTAGGAGAGGACAACAGCCCCCTCGGGACTCCTCTTAGTTTATTTTTCAAACATATCTTAAGATTGTAAAGGGACCATACATGCCCACATGCTACAAAGATAGGATAGTGATTGAAGTTTAATTTCTTAGATTAAATCACTAGGAAAGTTTAAAGGTTTTGTAACGGGCCCACATGCCCACATGTGCACAATCTAGGATAGTTTTGAAACTTTCTTAGATTAAATCACACTAGGAAGTTAAAAGGATTAGTAAGGAGCCACATGTCCACATGGTAGTTTCCTAGGGACTTTAAAATTCACAAGGTTGTACCAATGGCATTTAGTAAATTAGGTAATCAAGACTTGTAAGGACCACATGAAGTCCACATGCAGCAAGGTGACACCTAATTTATTAAAAATTTGGCACACTTTCACTTGTCCACACACAAAGTCACTACTCACTCACATAGTTTTCATATTGAAACGTGGAGGCTGAAGTAAGTTTCCTCCAAAGGGATTCCAAAACACCCCACCCTTTTCTTGACGAAACTATCCACTCCCACTTAAATTTCAAACGAGATTGGCTCACACCCCCAATCTCTCAAACAACGACATCTAATTTTTTTCTAAAAAGTCACTAAGTTTCCTCCACAAGAGGTGCCAAAATAATTTTTTTAGTCTAGGTAGGATCTCGGGGATAGGAATCCAAAAAACTCTCCATTATCTGGTTCTCACATCTTCAAACAATAGAAGTTGTCAAATAGGGAACTTTAAAACCCTCCAAGGCAAGTATTCATAACACCATAAGGCAGGGATATACCCGTGAAGGGTCAAAGGATGAGGTCCAGTTGTTCTGTGCATCCCGCCTTGAGGCACCCACCTCTTGGATGGGATCCAGCCCGTGACCCATTTCTTAGGCCGCAAATCTAAATGTTGCACTTTGATCGAGGTACCTAGTGGCCAAATTTTTAAGACATATACCCAGGTGGCAATTGTGGGCTGCAATTGCACCTTGATTGGATTTTGTGTGGCTATTGGGAAATATCATCATCTCTTTCAAGATATGCACCCTCTACCCTCATTATAACTGATTACTTCATCCTTCACTAGTTCCTCTTCCGGTGGCTTCAGACCCCACTGTTGAGTGCTATTGGAAGGTCCAGTTCTATTTGAGAGGAATGACGTTACATTTTTTAGGACAGGAGCATTTATTTTCCTTTGTTCTCCCAAACAGAAAAAAACCACCTACCCACATATATTCTTATGTATCAATTGATTTATGTATGATGCTCTTGTGATTACATGCGATTGTGAATTATATTGTGAAGGTCCAAAATTTATAAAGGCTCTTGTTCATTTATTTGGTCTCATCACCATCCACACAGATCCAATTTGCTAGTCAGACATCATAGGGGACCTGCAAAATCCTCGTTGTTCTAGACGCTTGCTAGATCTCCCTCCCATTCTAGGGGGAGTTCCTAGTCTTGCCAACTCATCGGCTCCACCTTCTCACACTCCTGTGAGTGCTACTATCTTAGGATCCGCTTTTCTCGGTTCCACTTTACTTGGGTCCACTTCCCAATATCAACCATCCACCCACTTTCCTGTACAAGGAAGCGGGGGGCACACTTCTTCCCTAGGAGGAAGCACAACCCCACCTAGCCCCCCTCATGAGTCAGGGACACACATCACTCACACCATGGCTGGAACAAACCCTCTTTCGGGGTCAGGCACACAAAAAATTCTCACCTTGGCTGGCACTAATCTTCCACCACAACCCCAGATGCCATACTTGTCTTCCCTCAACATACCGGATCTAACTAAGCTCACCAATGATCCTATTTTTCACAACCCCATATGGCCTGCAATGCCTAACAAACTTCCTTCAGACATCCCCAAGTTTGAAGGAAAGGCGGGAGATGATCCCGCCAACCATATCACGACCTTTCACTTATGGTTCTCTTCAAAGAACATCATGGACGACTCCGTCCGATTGAGGTTATTTCAATGCACACTCACTGACCCATCAACCAAATGGTATGTAGAAGAAAAATCAGGGTCCCACACGACCTTTGAATCTTTGGCCAAAGCATTTTTGACCTTCTTTCAACTCCCAATCCATTATGACAATGGTCTCGAATTACTCTCGGAGTTTAAACAAACTTCCACCATGCACATCGCCGACCACATTCACGAATGGAGTTGGAGATGTAGTCTCTGCAAAGCTGAAGCCACCTCGCAGCAATGCCTTAACTGGTTTCTCAAATCACTTGTTTCCCTCCTTGCCAAATATGTGGCCGCCACCTTCCCCCAATCAGAAGAAGAAGCCATCAACAAGGCCCAACAGTTCGAACTTATTTATTCACAGTCAATATATTTGTATACATTACTACTTGATGCCCCGAGACCCATGCCATTTGGACAAGACAAACCTGGGATGTATCACTCAACGAATGGATTGATCGGTACCACTACACATCAAAATTCATACCCCCAACAACCACCTATGTATGTAACACCTCAATATCCACCAGCATATGGCGGAACTCCTTATTATCCTCCTCCCCCTTATCAACAAACATACCCCTTGGATTTTCCTCCACCCATCGACAGACCACCATTGACATCCACAGTATGCCCAACAACCCAACTAAGTTCTGGTACCCCTTCTACCTCTACTTACACCCTAATCACTAGTGAAAGTGCCATGCCTTCCTATCCACCCTACAGATCATTGCCACAGAATAATCTGTACTTTCCATTTCCTGGTCCTCCCCAACCCATTGTTTCTCCAAAAGGACAACCACATGCTGGGGTTAATTTTTTTTAGCCCTCTCCTGTTCAACAATATCAAAATTTTAAATAGTTGAATACGACTAATTTGACCCATCAGTCAAACAATGCCAAAAAGAAAGGAAAAAATTGAAACAATAATAATCCCAGACCAGGAGGAAACCAGAACCACCCCCAGTAGAACCAACCTATCTGGGGCAACCAGAATCAGGGGAACCAGAACCCCCAAGGGGGAAATCACAAAAACATCCAAGGGAAGAACACCAACAATCTTCAGAAAAAATTCCCTTGTTCCCTTTGTGGTGAGTATGGTCATTATACTCACCATTTCCCTCAAATCGTTGACTTCAAATGGATGAAATAATCCAGAAATGGACCACGTCCCCCAGTACCGCCTGCTCCCCAGCAGGCCCCACAAAAATATGTGCAACAACCCCCCCCAGTTGTGTTAAAAAACCCCATACCACACCAAGGGGTGATGAACACCCAACATGAGATGCATCCAACCCCACCACAGATGGGTTAGTATCCAAACCAAGGTAATCCTACTGATCACACTATCCTCCTCACTAGCGAGGAGGAAGTCCTTCTACAAAAACGTAGTTGTCAATACAATGCACCCTCTGGCCCTCTTACCACTACCTCAGATGCCACCCCAGTCACAACTGGACCACCTTTGATGATCCCTCACCCTAATACTAACACACCCCTCCATATTCCTCGCATCCCATTATGACGAAATGTCACCAACCCTCAGGCTAGGGCGGCCCATAATTATAGTCTGGTCGACGACTTGGCACAATCCCCTGCTGCCATGTTAGTCTTATAAATTCTTCAAACCTATCCTACTCAACGGAAGTCATTACTTTCTACTCTGGGGGCAGTCGACCCTGCTGATACTCGACTCATCACCTTTGATCTCGATAGTGGGGAAGCTCGTCTCCTTGCTTTGGTCGCTTTCCAAATACCGGTTGAAATCCAGAACATCACAGTTCACCGCTACATTATTGATGAAGGTGCATCCACATGCATCATGTCCAAAACCATCTAGTAGAAACTTGGCTCTCCTGAGATCATACCATCCGCCATTACTCTGAGGTCTTACGATGGACAACCCTCCTCTCCTGAGAGACTCTTCCAAAATGTCCCCGTTGAACTCGGGGGAAAAAATATCCTCATTGACATTGAGGTTATCGACGCTCCTCTCGACTGCAACATCTTGTTCGGACGTAGCTACATGTATGCGATGAAGGCTATGGCCTCTTTTGTGTTTCGCACAATGATGTTCCTCCACAATAGGAGGATCGTCACTATTGACCAAGTATCACAATACGAGCCCAAACCTTCCTCCAACATTGATAACATCTTACCTCTTGTTCACACTAATCTCGAGACCTACCCACTCATCGAAATGGGTCCCATAATTTTTAAGGACCCATCCTTGCTAGGGACATACCATGGAGCACCTATGCTCATCCATCCATTAGCACAAGTATGTGTCATCTTGTCCAATGGAATAAAAATTGGAGATACCCTTCCTCCCATAGAGGCTTCATTACACCCATCCAAAGAAACAACTATCAAAGACGACATTGAAAAATTACGCGCTGCAGGGTTCATATACCCCATTGCATATACGTCATGGGTCTCCAACCCCGTCCTAGTAAAAAAAAAACAAGGTACTATTCGTGTTTGTACAGATTTTCGCGATCTCAATCACGCTTGTCCCAAAGACAATTTTCCAACACCCTTCATTGAGAAAATTATCGATGATTGTGCCGGCCACAAGGCTTTGTCCTTCATGGATGGCTTCTCTGGCTACAACCAAATTCAGATCCACCCAGCTGATCAATACAAAACCACATTCACTACCCCTTGGGGTACCTTTGCATATCGTGTCATGCCTTTTGGTTTCAAGAACGCGGGAGCCACTTTCCAACGCGCCATGACATACATTTTTCATGATCTGGCTCAAATCATTCTCTCCTACTTGGACAATCTCACCGCTCGATCCAAAAAATGCACTCAACACCTGGATGACCTACGCATTGTATTTCATAGGTGTCGTCAGTATAATATCTGATTGAATCCCCTCAAGTGTGTATTCTGCATCACCAGTAGATGCCTCCTTGGGTTCATCATCTTCCAAAACGACATCACAGTCGACCCCCTCAAGGTCCAAGCCATCACGAAAATTCCCCCACCACGGAATTTACGCCAACTGCAGAGCCTACAAGGCAAAGCTAACTTTTTATGCCGCTTTGTCCCCGATTACTCCACTCGGGCACATGGTTTCCTTCACCTCTTACATCATGATATCCCATTCAAATGGGACAAACATGCCCAAAATGCTTTTGATGATCTCAAAGCATCCCTCTCCAATTCCCCATTGATTAGTCCACCCAACTATAACTATGACTATATCCTCTACTTATCGGCTTCAACCATCTCCATAGTAGGAGTTCTCGTCCAATTAGGGGATGAGGACTGGGAGCATGTCATTTATTAAGTTAGTAAAAACCTTTTAGGGCCACCCTTTAAATACAATCACGAAGAGAAACTCGCCCTTACAGTTGTCCTCGTAGTCCAAAAATTGCACCATTACATCTTTCTTCGAACTACCAAAGTCGTCGCATGTTCCAACCCAATGCACTTCTTTCTCAGTCTCCGACAAATTAATGGAAAATTTTCCCGATGGATCATCATCCTTCAGAAGTATGACCTCAAATTTTCCACACCCAAGAGAAAGAAAGACCTCATACTTTCTGAACTCATCATGACATTTCCTTCTGATAATACCAGTACCCCTGCCAATACCAACTTCCCAGACGAACATCATTTTTACATCCCCTCGAATGATCCTTGGTATGATGATCTCCTCATCTACCTCCGAACATAGAAGTTCAGAAACCACCTCTCCAGGGATGATCGTCGATGTATTCAACACTAATACCCCCGATACCTCCTTATCAACGATATCTTATATCGGTGGGGGGTCGACACCATACTTCGTCGATGTTTGACCATTGACGAAGCCGATAGAGTCTTGAATGACTGCCACAACGATGCATGCGGTGGTCACCTCTCTGGGATGTCTATTGCCTAGAAAATCATTCAAGCAGGCTATTTTTGGCCCTCATTATTTCACGATTGCATCCACGCTGTGAATCGATATGAAAAATTTCATCTTTGTGCCAACAAAGCATGGGCACCACCCACTCTTTTAGATCCAATCATCACCGTCGATCCCTTTTTCAAATGGGGCATAGACTTCATGACTTGCAACCCTCCATCTAGCAATGGACACAAATACATTGTCATTGCAGTCGATTACTTCACTAAGTGGCATGAATCTATGCCTACTTTCAACAACACTGTTGACATTGCAACGCATTTTTTCTTTAACCACGTCATCTCCCTCTTTGGAGTACCACTCCAGCTAGTCTCTGATCACGGGAAAAATTTCGAGAATGAGATTTTCGTTGAACTCTCATCCAAGTTAGGATTATCCCACGAGTTTGCCTCCCCATACTACCTTCAGTCAAACAGACAGGTAAAAGCAGTCAACAAGGTCCTCAAAACCATGTTGCAGTGCGTGGTTAACAAACATAAGACCAATTGGCACCTTATGTTGTTTTCCGCACTGTGGGCTTATTGAATGACAGTTAAAACTTCCATTGGTTTCACACCATTTCATCTAGTCCATGGGGTCGAGGCCACTCTCCCCATTGAATGAGAAATCCCCACATTACGCACTGCTATTGAGCTATTAGCCGACACTGCTCCGATGGAGTAGTGTTTGCTGGACTTAGAGTTGCTGGATGAAGATTGTCAGTCTTCATTACAACACAATGAGGCAGCCAAAAAATGATCGAAGGCCACCTTTGATCGCCATGTCAATCTTCAATCATTTAGCGAAGGCGACCTCATCCTTGCTTATGATATCGCTCACGATACCCTCAACCATGAAAAATTCGAGTCACTATGGCATGGACCTTACATCATGCAACACTGCCTCACTAAAGGAACCTATATTCTGGCCTCTCCCGATGACCATCCTCTCAAACAACCCATCAACGGGTTGTACTTAAATAAATTTTATGCCTGAGCGTAGCCATTCTACACTCAAATTTTTCCTTTTTGTACGTGTTTTGTAGAGTTTTTAGTATTCTTTTTTCATGCCTTGCATCTAATCCACCATTTGTGTTATTGACAGATCCTCCATCCACCTACCACATCAGTTACGTCGACAGAGCCAACCAACAGACACATAATCTCGCTTCGAATGCTTGGGCCCTCTATTCTCCCTCACATGAACTGCTCCACTCCAGCAGCATATATTTGGGCTCAGCAACGAACAACCAAGACGAATACATCGATGTCCTTGGCCTCCTAGCCAAGGCCAGTCACCATCGTATCCATCACCTTAGCATGTTACTCGATTCACAACTCATTGTCCTTCAGCTCAACAATGTGTACCATGTCTGCGATCCTTGCCTCTTCCACAAATACCTACAAGTTAGAATTTTATCTCGACAATTCGATTCCATCACATTTACACATATTCCACGACAATTCAATCAAACAACAGATAACATCACTAACCTAGTGTTAGATTGACATTTATCACATCAAGATACCCGTACGCATACATAAATCATCAACAGTCTGTCACATCATATATATTAGACATCATCAACAAACACATGTAAACACCACAAATATCCCAAAAGGTATATCCATCATAAATATATATATCAGTCAAAAGTTCCATCAATGTTTACAAAAAAATAAAATAATAAGAATAAAATATAGTATATCCAATACAATACCTGTAGGTAGGTGAACCACCTCACCCCTATAGATACAAAAAGTGCCACATCACCATATACAAAATGGGCTCACCAACCTATATATAAACACAAAAATACATACATCAAGGCCCTCATGGTGCCTCTATAGCACTACCACTCGGTCCTCTCTTAGGAGGAGGTGCCCCACCAACTAGGGGTCCCTTGGGTCCTAGGGCAGCCTGCCAGTCATCGCTACCTCGGCTACCACTTCTCCGTGGATCATCATTCACAACTCTACGAGTAAGCCCACACACTTCTCCAGAACTCCCTCATCCTGGATGTGCGTCCACATGCCCTCAGGCACTCCCTATAGTACCGCCTCTAATTGGCGGCAAAAATCCTCAAAATCTCCCCTGGCCCCCACCATAGGAGAATGTGATTGATTGACACCTGGATCATCAAAGTGATGCTTCCTTCCTTCTCTCTCATCATCAGTGGGCCTTTCCCCAACATCATCTCATCACCGTCTCTCTCCTGCCCGTGGCTCTTCTCGCGATGGTCTCACCGGCCCCTGACGAGCCGACTCTCTAACCAACTCAACCTCATGCCCATGAGGTCCCATATCTTCACACACAATAAACACACGATAGCATCATCATCCACCCATACATAAAATACAATGCTATACTATCTAAAAATCAAAAAATCAAATCTAACATCATACCTCTATGGTCGAACACCTCCCCAGGAGGTAACACCATCTCTGGATCATCCCGAAAATCCACCCCAAAATATGGATAGCGAAGTATGATCTGTGGCATCTGATGCCACACCTTTGTAGCCTCGGCCGTAAAGTAATGTGCCCCCTCCCCACCACCATGACGAACCAAAATAGTCACCCACCGCCTCAATCGTGACTCTCGCACACCAGGCACATCCAAAAGCACTCTAGGGTGCAACATCGACACCCTCTCCAAGAACCATGCTACCAAGATGGACCCAAAGGAGAACTCCTCTGAGTCATTAGCTCGACACCTTTCCATATACCCCACCATATTGGCATGAAGGATCAAGCCCTAGGAAAAATGCTCACCTGCCAACGCCCTCTACATAACCCTCAGGTAACCCCCACTGATCCATTGAGTTGCAAGAGACCCATAGACTCTCACAACCATTGCTACCACACAACGATGTACAAGGGCATCCATCGCTCCAATGCTAACCACGGAACCCGATATGAAGTTATCCCCCGAACAATACCTCAGGGATAAGGTAGCCAATTGCTCATCCTCAGGTAACACGGGCTCCACCGTAAAGGAATTCCCCGAAAAGGGAGCCCAGTTAGAAAATATATATCCTCCACCGCAGTGAAGGTGAACTCCTCACCCCGCACAATGAAGCAATTCTGATCCAAACTCCACATCAAGATTAGGAACTACAACAAATACTCTTGTGCCTGAAGTAAAGATCACTCCAAAAACTTCAGTAGCCCACAAGCTACCAAAGCATCTCGGACCGTCGGCTCCTCATCCCTCACTGCCTCCCTTAGGTGTGACCAATCCATCTCTCTCCAATGAACCGACATCGTCCAAATGATCACCTACATCCACATATACAATACTTGATCAACCATCACAACCCATAAAAACATTAAATCTCCACAAAAAGATAAATTTTTTCACCCCGTTTCTTTACCTGAAAGGCACAACATTTTTTTCCACAAGCGTGCACATATGCACGCCTGTTCATCCCATAGTCATGCACTCATGTGTGACTGCTGGCCATACAAAGGCACACCCATGCGTCCCTACCATACACCATAGACGCGCACGAGTGCGTGCCTGTTCACTACATAGCTGCTCACACATGCGCAACTGTCAGACCGACCGCTGCACATACATGCACTGTTGTGCTTCGAACATGCACACATTATATGCACACCTATTTTTCCCCTTCGAGTGCCCCTATGTGTGACTCTCCCAATTATAGCCACACACTATTGGGCGCGAGTATTTTGAATGCCCATGCACTGGGGGGCCCACACTCACAAAATCCCCTGTATGGTCATCCGTACAACCCCTGCCCAAAAATGAAATCCTAACTAGTATGCAAGAGGATGCGACCACTAACCTGACACTCACAAAATCTAGATCGCCCAAATGGATCTCCTAGAATCTCCAAATCTCCTCTCAAATCGCTCGTCCACTCAATAAGACAACAAGTACAAATGAGGTGGCATTGTGGGACCTAAAGCTATATATAGTCCCTTTTGCCAAACTTCCAGACATCATTCTGGGAGCGTCATGCATCCGTTTTTCGATCTATTTTCAGCCACGGGATCAACATCTCTCCACCTACATCATCCCATTCCCCGGGCCATGATCCATCATCGGCCCCCAGGGGGGAATTTTTCTCATACCACACTCAGGTACACATGCTTATATTCACACATTATTGAATAATTGTTATATGATATTTCTCTTCAGATATGGTTCACGTCGGGTATTTGGTTTTCATGTGTGCAGGTACTTGATCATTATACATCAACATTACCTCTTCAGGTATATCATCGACACTGGCATGTAGTCATTCCCTCTACATATCAAACTGCATCTCCCAGTCACACCCTCCGATATTTTGCCTCTAGGATCCCTATATCCGGATCTACAGTGTTGTCACCTCTGTTGCATTTTAGTACTGTTACCTAGTAGCACTCTCTCCCACATGAGTTGTCCCATTCATAGTCCCCCTTGGCACTTTGACACTCATTCTATTTTCACCCTTTAGGGATGGGAGTCCCGATAGTCTTATGCATCATCGAGAACCAACCACATACTCCTTCTCCTCATTATTTTCTAGCCTACCCCATGGACTCCCAGGTTACTTCATCACGGTTCTATTTTGACTGCACCTCCATAGTATCAATTATCCCTCCATCTCCTCCACTGTCAGTGTTCCCATCTGTAGATTAGCCTCCATTTATTTTTCCTAATACAGAAACCCACCTATGGGACCCCCACCCTCCACCTATTTTCACGTAACTTACGCCCTCACAGGCCAAGCCATATTACACTGGGGCACCCGTTTCTGTATTTGTATGCTCATTCCCAATTATTCTTTATTTATTTGATAATTGTACAAAGCCTTTGTTTCCATCCTTAGCATAGCTTTTTGTTGTCACCCTTGGCGAACTTCCTTTTCCAGAAAGTGCAACCCATATCGCCCTTGGTTGGGGAATTCATTACCTTCTCCTCCTAATGACACCATTCATCAACCCCGAGTATCCCACGGTTCTTATACCTTTTATCTCTGAGTTTGTCTACTTTATCATGCCTCTGGCACAATTTAACCGACGTCTAGTCATCCCCCTAACAACTAGATTACGTTTCATGGTTGCTGCCATTCATACCTCACATACATCCCAAACCAAGGATAGTCTTGAGTCTCACCACTTCTTTCCTTCATCCATGTTCCTCATCAGTTCCTGATCTCGTCTAGTGGATTTCATGAAGCCCTTTGCTTCTTGGAGTCGCGTCTACCTTTCTGTCGACATCAACACAGTTTCTAGAAGGGAAACAATATCTTGACTCTCATTACCTTTACAATGAGGAGTCTCAGATGACATAAAGAGAACCATCATTGCTCTCTATTGTCGTTGACCCCCACGACATTCGACTTCAACACTTTATCATGTGGCGGTGGGTCTTACTTTGTGACTATTGCAGTTGTTTTTATATGCCAAAGACCTTGTTGGGTATGTGTTATATTATTTGCATGAGTAGCAGTGTCTGAGCGTATGCGCCAGGCACACAGGGGGGTTAGAGGGGGCCGGAGCCCCCCGCGCGGGGGTCCGTGGGCAATGCCCTCGGAAAACAAATTTTTGCCTTGGGAAATGTGACACCTACCTCAGGAAACATGTCATGTATTTAGGTGGTTTTTTCGGCACATGGTTTTTGCTAATGGTTTTCTATTTCCGGTTAAGGAATTAGGGTTTTGGACTAATCCAGGTCATTGGGTTAGGGTTTGGGATGCCGCTAGCTCCTATATGTATATTTTATTGTAAACAATGTAACACAATGAATGAATATAATATATGTTGGTTTTCCCAGTTTGGGTTTCCAGGGGAAAAATCTCCGTGTAATGTTTGTATTTGCCATTGTATCTTTTCTGTTCTTTTCTGAATATATTTTTACAGTAGACATTGTACAAGGTTGGAATTTACATTTGGAATCAGAGCTTTATTGGCTTCAAGGGGACGTCTTTGTGGTCAAGGGTTTGGCTCAGGACTGTGATAAGCCTTGTTATAGTGGGAGATCTGTGGTATTGTTTTTCAGGTGAAAAGAAATGG
>ML796565.1:437795-458629 GCA_009831015.1 Picea engelmannii
CTTCTAGTTTGTTACTTGTAAGAAGAGCTCAATCTTTGGGGGTTCAAGAGCCCTCCCTTGGAGGAAGAGGAGGCCCATAAGTCTCTCTTTCTCTTTGGTGTTTTCTTTCCACTAATACAATCATTTCCATTGGTGGCATGAATTTTGTTTATTTCTTATTCTAATGTCCTTATGGACTCTAGTTTAGTTTTTCTTATCGTTCTTAGTTTAGTCTTTTGTTTATATCATATGCTTGATGTTTCTAACTCTTGCATTCACTGCTGTCTTTCCTAAATAACACAACTGGGCTTGTAAGCATCTCTATTTTTCTCATTTATGTGACAAAAGAGACACAACACTAAGAATCAAAGGCAATGAATGGGCTAAGACAATTGCATTTATGACAAGGTGCAACTCTCCCTTTACAAGGAACCCATAGGTAAGACTTTACATTTCCCTATTATTACATGCAACCCATGCCCAAATACTTACCCTATGCCACCTCATACACTTACATGACTTGGATTAGATCCCACCTGGGAAATACCCCAAAATTAAGAGAGGTTAGCCTAATAGGACACCTTGAGACCTTCTCCAAACCTAAATTGTCAAGTTTCATAACATCTGTTGTTTTAAATATATGATTTTATACCTTTAACACAATTGACCCAAGGTTCAAGTCTACTGGGGTTTCAACAAAGCCTCTAAAAATATCGACCCTCCTGGTAAACCAGAAGGAAACACAACACACAGAGTGCACTGCACAGTCTCACCCGAGATAGTCTTAATGGGTGATTGCAATACTCAGGTGTTTGTAGTCCAGGATTGAGTGGAGATATGAGAAGTGTGCACTGAGAGTTCTATTTAACTTAGTAAAGAAATATACTGTCATTCCCAATTATGCATGTAATATAATCAACTCATTCATTCATCATGCAAATATCTAATCATAAATAGTAAAAGAGACACAAGAATTCAATCATATAACATATGTTTTACCATGGTTCACCCCCTCCTGGGCTACGTCCATAAATATCTGGCTCTTAAGCTCTTCTATTATGGCAGTTCCAAAACTACAACGTCGCGTGCTTTACAACTCATCCTCAGTCGAGTTGAGATCTATTATGAGGCAGACTAGATCGCACTAGGATCCTCATCCTGTGATCTAACCCTCAAGATCTACCCTCCTTACTCCTCTACAACTCAATAGCTACAAAAAGGTATCAGATTACAATATTGTTTCTCCAAGACTCCCTAACAAGGTTTCTCTATCTCTTCTTTATTGACTCTCTAAACCTGGCTCTCTCTCTTTTTCTTCTTTTCTATGAGACCTAGGTATCTATATTTATATGTTCCTGGCTCATCATCCATTACAATGTATTAAAAAAACTCTAACCCTAACGTCGTTAGTGTTGGCATGTTTTTATAAGCAACGTATTCTTGTCATTGATGGCAAGTACAACAACAATAATGGAAAATAGGCAGGCAAGGAAGATCAACAACAATGATGGAATGTCTACAGGCAAGAATAACAACAATGATAACATGCTTACAGTTATTGATGGAAAGAACAACAACGATGAATGTATGGTTACAGGAAAGAATAGTAGTGATGTTGGCAGGTTTATAGTTGGGAGACAACAATGGAAAATAGGCAGGCAAGGAAGATCAACAACAATGATGGCATGGAAAGATTAGAAGAATAAACTCCATTTCAGAGTTTTAGATACCGAGAGTTGGAGGAGTCAAGAGTCGAGACTCTTCATCATAGGAGTCTTGAAGTTGCGGAATGCGAAACGCCGAAATCCCAAAATAGGCACATCAACAAAGTCTCCATTTCGGAGTTTTGGATACTGGGAGTTGGAGGAGTCAAGAGTCGAGTCTCTTCATCACAGGAGTCCTGAAGTTGTGAAATGTGAAACGCCGAAATCTTGAAACAGGCACATCAATAAAGACTCCATTTCGGAGTTTCGGATACCGGGAGTTGGAGGAGTCAAGAGTCGAGACTCTTCATCACAAGAGTCCCGAAGTTGCAGAATGTGAAACACTGAAATCCCGAAATAGGCACATCAACAAAGTCTCCATTTCGGAGTTTTAGATACTGGGAGTTGGAGGAGTCAAGAGTCGAGACTCTTCATCATAGGAGTCTTGAAGTTGCGAAATGCGAAACGTTGAAATCCCGAAACAGGCAAATCAACAAAGACTCCATTTCAGAGTTTCAGATACCGGGAGTTGGAGGAGTCAAGAGTCGAGACTCTTCATCACAGGAGTCCCGAAGTTACGAAATGCGAAATGCCGAAATACTAAATCCGACACAATTAAGGCTCGTGAATTTGTGAAACAATCCTAGTTGTTGGATCGAGGTTTGATCTGGGCCTTCAGATCTAGGAGGTGAATGTGGTAGACCACGCCAGAAATGACAGGTGGAAGACTACGTCAGTATTGACATGTGGCACGATCAGACAACGACAAGTGTCAAGTTGATTTGGCGTTTCAGGCCACTGGAAATCATAATTATGAGTGACACGTGGCAGCCACTCGGGTCACGACACATCATCGAGTGACACAAGAGTGACCTCACTCCGAGATTTTTTCTTCGGGAGTTTTAGCTTCATCACTCCCCCAAAGTCTCGAAGGCTGAAGTCCCGGGGCAAAGGATAGTCGTCTGATCACCACAGATCGTGGACCATTGATCTAGAGAGCGAAGTGCTTGTTTGATTGGAGAGTGGTCATATCTCGTGGTCACATTGTCGAGAGATGGAGAGAAGAGATATAGAAGCCAAGCTCTATTTCGGAGCTCATGACATGGAGAGTCGAGACAACTCATCACAGAATCCCTAAAATGTGAAAGTGCGAAATACGTTTTTGAATAAGGATGTGGTCACAACCAATGGTCACATCTGTGGAAGATGGAGGAAGGAGCTAGTGCAACCAAGCTCCATTTCAGGGATCACGACTTGGAGTGTCAAGACACTTCATCACAGGAATGCCAAAATGTCGAGTGCCAAAATGTCAAAATGTCGATGTAGCCGGTGGTCACTGCCGATGTCACATAAGTGGAAGGAGATAGCATAGCTAGGATCCATTTCAAGGTTCACACTATAAATACTAGAAACCACTGATGGTTTCTGCTAGAGGACTCAAAGAGACTTCAAGGTGATCACCAGAGAAGCTAAAGGGTCTCGAGGCATCTTGCAATGAAATGAAGGGTGTTCATACAGAATATTGCCAGATGGAAGACTGTTGGAGCCTGAAACTGCAACAGAGGGAATGAGCTCGACTGTGACAGAGAAGACAAAGACTCTCAATTGCTGGAGAGACTAAGGAAACTCAGCATAATGCTCAGTGAGGATGAACGCATGAGTTTAACTGCCAGAGAAGCTGAAGAGTTGTAATGATGATTAGGAAGAGCACTTGACACGAGGAGAGCATGCAAAAGCATTGTGAATAGAGGATGCAGAAGATGCACAGAGAGTATAAAAATGCAGAACAAAGAAGAGATTGGGCCGTGGAGAGTGATTCAGGTGTGTAGAAGGAGGTAGAGTGCAACAGCTGAAAGGCATAGAAGAGGAATGGTGCATAGAAGGGATATGGCGCACATAGCATAAAAGGTAGAAGAACATAAAGTGTAAGGAAGGGGTACAGGAAGACACTGATGCAGGTAGAGCAGATAAGTGTAGCAAAATAGTGATGAGATCGGTAAGCCATTGATAAATATTGTATCACTGTGATAAATTTATATATAGCAAACTTTATATTTCATAGTGGTTGGGAGGTGCTAGAGAGGACTGTTGTCCTCAGAGGTTCAAGTGGGTGCTTGAACACAGGGATTTTTAGCTTCCATCTGGTTGTAGCTAGAAAAATCAGGGTGGCAGGGTGGTGCAAGGGAGAATTGTTGTTCTCTATTTTACAGGTTGGTGCCTGTTTGACTGAAAGTTGGTGCTTCCATCCAGTTGGTGCTAGAACACTTAGGGATTTGGTGCTTCCTTCTAATGGGTGCTAGAGAAACTAGGGAGTTGGTGCTTCCTTCTAGTAGGTGCTAGAGAAAACAGAGAGTTGGTGCTCTCAGCAAGTTGCAGCTTGAAAAATAGAGGTTGTAGCCTCACAATGAGTTGGAGCTCATATGTATGATAATGTACAGAATGTAAAGATTACTTATCATACCAAGAAGAAGAGGTTTTTACCCTTTATGGGTTTCCTCAGGAAATATCTGTCTCTGTGTATCTCATATGTGTGAATGATGTTGAATGTTCTATTGCTTACTTCCCTACATTATTGTGATCATCATTGAGAGTTATGTAATGAATTTAAAATGAGCATAATTGTTTAAGCATGGTAACGACTGATTCACCCCCACCTCTCAGTTGTCCAATAGTTAGGTCTTCCATGCATGTGCGTGTGCTGCTCTTCCTTCCAGCTATCACTTTCCTCATGCATGCCTTCCTTCCCAAAATATCCTTTCTTTTCGCTACTTCCAAAGTTAGGTCTTCCATGCATGCGCGTGTGTTGCTCTTCCTTCCATCTATCACTTTCCTCGTGCATGCCTTCCTTCCCAAAATATCCTTTCTTTTCGCTCTGCCCTACTTCCAACAGGCCCCCAACACTGACATGTGGATTGTCCCAAGCCACCTAACCTTTGTGTGCTTTGTCGATCTCCCTGGTGAACGCTTGGAACTTCTCCATGAGATCCATTACGTGCATTTGGGCCTACACAATCTTCTCCTTAAGTGAATCCAATGCTTGCTCTACAATATCGTCGTTGACCAACCTTGAAAATTATTCTTGGGTTTGTGCCATATATGTTTTGGCTTCCTCTGCCTGTGCAATGACCTCTATTGCTCGCTCCTAGAGTGGTTCCATTTGATCCTAGCACTCCTTTTCCCACGTCTGCACAATTATGAGTTCTGCTTGCAGTTTCTTCATTCTTGGATAGCCACACTTATCCTTTTTGCTTCCTGGTCCCATTGCTGGACCTATTGATCCCCTTCCAACATCGTTTAGAGCTGCGCTACTTTCTCAAACAAGTCGTCTGTTGCGTGTACTTGTCGTTCTATCTCCTGTATCTGCTATGTTTCCTCTTGATTCCCCTGCTCCCTCACCTCTGATGGAGTGGTAGGTGTGAGTTGTTCCTGTAGATTCTCAATCTCATGCTGATATTGATCAATTGTCTGTAGAATCTAATCAATCTTCTCTGTCACCATGAGTTTGTCCATCTGCGCGGTCTTTGGAATCTTCTCATAGGCTACAATCACTTTCTGTTCCAGTCCCTTCACTCATTCCCTCTCATCTTTGGTCTCGAGCTTCGCTTGCTCGAATATCAATTCCATCTTGTCCCGTTTATCCTTTACCTGCTGTAGTTCTCCTATATCTGTGCGTGCATAAGACTGTACCTCCTGTGTAATGTTGACCTATAGTTTATATAAGGCCTTGGTTGGTATCCATGAAAATACCAACTGCAATTGATCCAATTCCTTTAGGGGTGTCTTCCCCACGATTTCGTCCATGCACAACATGCTGGATGTGACGTGAAAAATTGAGCTTGGTTGTGCTATCATCTAGATTGTGTCCTGCTCGCTTGCTCTCGGTTCTCCTGCTAGTTGTGATGTTGACAGGCCTGCTTCTATGCTACTGCCAGCTGCCTGCGCTTCCCCGATATACCTGAGGAGTTGTTGCATGTCTTCCATCTCTTCTTCAATTCTATTCCTTAGGCACGCAACATTCTATAAATCCTTGAATGTGCGATCCTGAACCACTTGGGCCACCATTTCTACATCATCCTCCGTAATCGTGTACTCCGGAGGTGTTCTATGTGCCTTTGTATTCTTGAACACACCCCTCGTCTGGGTGGATGACCACTTAGTCTGGACTATATCTTTTGGAGTAGGACTTGATGTAGTCCCTTGTGTTGTCTCGGCCTGTTCCTACTGTAATTGGGGCACCTGTGTATTGTTCTTCTTCCCTGTCTAGACTGTCGTCTTGGATGTCCCCCCTTTCTTTTGTTGTGGTTTGGTTTTGTCTATCCTTGGTTTCTTAGGTACTGTTACTTCCTGTGGTTGTGCCTCTTCCTACCCTACTTTCTCAACATGTGTATGTTCCTATCTTTCCTCCTCCTCCTCTACCCCTGTAGGTATATCTTGAGTGAGGAATGGAATCGTCCATTCGTCTTCCCAATATTTGATGGCCATTTCTATGTCCCCCTCCGTAATGCAATAATGTAGTTGTAGCCATTCCTTGTTGGGGTCCTTCCATGCCTGGATCCACATCGCATGTCTAATGGATTTGAAGTTGGCTATGCCCTGATAGTTTGCAACAACTTGCAGTGTTATCCTTCATGTGTTCACGATAGTCTCCTGTAGGTCGCAGAGATATCCTTCTAATATAGCTGCATTCATTTTTTTATTATTGGCATCCGAAGTGGCTCCAATCGATAAGTATCTCGCTTCGTTATTGGGTTTGGGTCTAGTGGAGAAAAATGCGTGATTCGGATCCTTCCATTCAATAATGGATATCAGGATGATCAACCATGAATAATGAAATTATGTCCCCAAATCCTGTGCATCCTTGCAGTCGTCTAGAAAAAGATTCAACTAATAAGGGTCCCAACTAATTGTGGTGCCCTCGGCACACTGTGCTGCAACTGCGACAACCTCGGCCAGGATTTCCTCCTTGCGACATATTCTGAGTAGCTTGCATGCCATGATTTTCGTGGCCATTCTTTTCGCGATGAAACTAATCCATTTGATAATGATCCCTTGCGACCCCTTTCGGTGCCATATTTATTCTTCATATCCTCGGCTAGTGCTTTCTCCTTTTCTTTGTACTCGATGAACTGAGCAAGATCCATGCCCTGTGATGACAACCTTGTGATGTGTGCAATGAGCTCTACATCTACTGAGATGAGCTGGTCTAGCCATAGATATCCTCCATGTGTGACCACCATCAACTTCTTGAAACAATTGTTTGCATGTTGGCCTCTTCCAAGTGTGGTAGGTGTTGAAGATTAAAATCTCAACGAGATTTTTTTCCTGCAAATTATTTCTAAAGCCTATTATTATAAGCTAACAAGATATATGATACTAGTAGGTGGGACCCTCTTGTAGATTGAGAGATCATATCTGGTTCTTATTTCATGTTTATGCTGCTATTCAACATCTCTTACATGGTTCTATATGATTGATGAAATATTGATTTTATTGGCGATGATTAAGGAATATTATGTGTTGGTTCTGATTGCGACAAATGAATGATGGATAAGGCATGTTGTGTGTTGTTTCGATTTCTCTACGCTCTAATTTCATATTATGATCGCCTATGTTATCCATTGTTATCCTTGCTATCTATTCCTGGATTCATTACTGTGAGACCTGCATAAGAAACATGTTAGTAATAGCATATAAGAAGCAGTTGAAAAGAAATGAAAGCAATATAAACAAAATGCAAAAGGAAGAGATTAAACTATGCTAATATGCTACTCTACATACATTGAAACTAAAAGATCGTTGTTAGTCCTAACTAACAAATTAATAGCTATGCGATTTATTGAGTTATATGAAACATGGTTGATATGTGTTATGGTATAGTTGGAAATGGTTAAATGTGATATGGGGGGCGCGTTTGACAAGTGATGGGTGTTAAGTTTGATGCATAGATTTATTAAGTGGATTAATGGGAGGCTGGCTGGCATGTACTAATAAATTGAATGAGTGGGGGTGGAGGTGACATGAATTTACTACATATCACTCATACGCTTTCCACTGTCTATCACCCTAGCTTGGAAATTGTTCAACTGTGCTTTGCCGTGGTTAGGCTCCGACTTTCAAGCAAAGGAAGAACCTCTCGGCCAAGCTCATGTTTTAAAGGTTCTCTTGGTTATAGGTATGTCTTTTCACCATACATGAATTTTCTCTGGTTATGAAGTAGATATTGGATCAGGATGTCTGGGTCCATGCTTTCCTTGAGATTGAAAACTATGTAAATTTGTGATATTTTTCTGGAATAGATGGTTGGTGTGGTTTTCATTGCAGTAATGTTTGAAGTCACAATTTTATGGATCATTTTGGGTGTTATAATCCATGAAGTCTCTCTGTCATCCTTGTTGGTCTTGGTTGGAGGGTTTTAATTTGGTCCAGATGAGTTGGTCGTCTCCATGCTTTATTATCACCATACCCAGTCGTTCGCTGTTATGGGGTTTACTGGGTTTGAAACAATTGTGTCACTACATATCGTTTTACTTGGGTCTGGGTTCGTTTATGTTACTGATGTTTGCACAGTAGGTTATGATGGAGGTTATGCCAAAGGGATATCTTAGGTCGATTTCTACTTCTCGTCTCTGTTTTTTCTCAACATTCTTGGGTTGATTGGGAAAACCACGAGGGTTATACCCTACGTTTTCTAAGTGTTGTTACAAGATTGAAGTGAAACCTTTCTCCTCTTTTCATAGTCTCTCCTATCACAAGAGTTGTCAGCCTGTATTCGAGTTAGTGGTGGTTTACCCTATGTGTGCACCATTGGTCTCAGAAGTTCTCACCCGATGGTGGTGGTTGACTTCAGTCACCCTATGTTTTTCCACAGGGTGAATCCTTGATTACTCAAAGCCGATTTTGATAAATGGAACCCATCATGTTCTATTGGATACATGGTTAATGGTTATGAGTTAGTGGTGCATCATCGATGGTGTTCTATTGTTGGCTCGTCTCTGTTGATTATCCTGATAGTGGTTGTGGTTTTTGGTATTTAGTCACTGCAATTGGGTATTATAATAGTCTAATTGATAAGCTCAACATTGTTAATTGGTTGATTGGAGAAATGGGATTGAATACACAGTCGATATCTTTTACACGGTGATTATTGATTTTTTAACCCATCATTAGTTTTAAGTTGATTAAGTCACAACAATGCTTGGTGCATGATGCATGGATAGGTGTGGCCTTCCTACAATATGTTAGGTTGAATTAATGATTGTTGTGACTATGTGTTTAAATTACCAAATGAGAAGTATTGCAATCATGGTAATTATGGCATGACCATCCACTGTATATGTGACATATATTATTGATTGCGCCATCATAAATGGTCATGGGTTTTTAAACAATATGGTTTTGTTGAAAATTCGATCAAATTATGAGATGAGATTAGGCTTACTATTGCTAACTTGTTATATTGATTGATAGCTCAACATTGTGGATGTTTAGATTTAGAGTAGTTGAACCTGTACAGTCACAAAAATACTTTGCGTTTTGTCGAATGGTCTGTGTATTCCAAGCACAGTATGAGTTAAAATATTAATGGTTGTATTTGGCTATCAATTATGTGTGTTGATGATATCATGCATCATAGCAGAGATAGACACAGGTTCTGTGACAATATAACCTCATTACAGTTTAATTTTTAAATAAATTAAGGGACAAAATCAAGCACGACTTTTGAGTCTGTATTTGATGATTGAAATAATTTGTGGGCAGTGGTTGATGAATTGACATTGAATAGAGTGGAAATAGGTGACTGTGTATTCATTTGGGAATTGTTTTAAAATATTAAATGGACAATGAGAAGAAACATAACTCTTCTACAAGTTGTTGTGGGATGCATGATTGTCTTGTTTGGTGACATTGTGTTAAAAAATTGATTATAAACAGTGAGCAATTCAATGTACGTAATTAATTGAATTATACGCAGTAGTTTTAATTTGATAATAGTGATTATTTGGCTGATGTTATTTCCTTTTACAGAATGGTTTTATGGATTACTTAATTAATTTTATGAACAATATCCTCTTTCTTTCCCTGCCACTATTTTTCTTTTCACTAATTACAACCCCATCGCTTTCCCATAGTCATTTTTCACTCCTTGTTCTAAAATTTAATTACAGTAAAGAAAATTCTATATTGAAGTAGTTTGAAGTCTTAGTTTCTTGGTTAGATCACAATGATATTTTATTTGGTTTGCATTATATTTGATTGTTTGTTGTCCTTGAGCAGTAACCATGTTTATTTTCCCCCTCATTTTATCATGTTTTGCTCAATACAAACCCCTCACATATCCCATGACCTTTTGTTCATCCCCTGCTCATTGACAACAATTTAACAATTTATATGGATTGGATTGTATGAGTCTGATATGTTGCTGAGCCAAAATCTATTTCATATTTTTAAGGAGTTGTCATGTATGGTTGTAAAGGAACTATTTTCTAATCAATCATGCATGCATGAATGAGATTTTTCAGTTGAGGTAGCCATGGTAGAGGAAACCAGTGGAGAGGTAATTGGAACAGACGCCGAAGAAGGCCAATATTCTCCATACACTTTGATGCTGAATCACAAGAGTTAGACCAGTTGTTTCAGGCCATATTTTTCAATTAGATTGGGAAAGGAGTGGTCCAACCTAGGCCTTAAAAGCCTCCCTTCCAAGTTCCACAAGCCCTTTGTATTCCCATGCCCCCTCATGTCTCATTGCAACCTGAGGTTCCCGAAAACAACGGATGGAAAGAGACTGTCCACTCGATAGTCTCCCAACATAGTGGCTAGCCCAATTTGTCCTTACCTTCTGCCTCGTCTATTAAACAGATTGTCCAAGCTGCACTTTTCCACTCACCAGTTCAGTCCTCTCATGCTAGAAAAAGGTTGAAAACCGAGGCCCACCATGCCCCTGGAAAAAGAAAAGCCACTGTTGCTCCCTCCTCACCCTCCAATGGCTCTGATAAATCCGTGTCTTCTCGGATGCATTTGAGGGACAATTGTTCTTATGTGATCAACGAGATTAGGCCTAAAGACTGAGCGCAAACAAAGGAAAATTCAGAGAAATCAAAGGGTGATAGCAGGAATCAAGGCATGATTGCATCTCAGAGTGGAAAATATGGTTTTTGAGTTTTATTTTATTTATTGTTGATGACAATTGACTTCAAAAGTTTTGGACATCATGTTTTCTTTGGATATATGAGTAATATATTTTTTGAAAATAATTTCAAATATCAATGAGATAAGTTGTCAAATGTGAATGTGATGGGAGTCACAAGGAGGGGTGTTTTGTTTAATTAACTAGTTATTTTCTTATTGTTAAGAACTAAAGGGAGTCACAAGGGGTCCCACATACTAGTTATTATTTATTTATAACCCTTATTATGATTTATTACATTTCCCCCTAACTAAAAAGTTGGTTGAGTTTTTAGTTAACTTAACTAATGAGGTAGTTCAACTACTTCAACCCATTCTAATTGCTTAAAAGCAAAAGGAAATGGAGGAACACGAGGAGCATAGAAGGAAAAGCATAATAAGGTTTTCTCTTTGAGTTTATGTTGAGATAGTTAAGTTTTAATTCATTCCTTAATTGATCGTAAGCCTAATTCTTTTTTATGATAGGAGGGTATTATTGCAGAAAACAAGATTCAAGGCTGAATAACATCATTCAGACACTTGTTTTTTAGAGGTGTTGATCTATCTTTAATAGTCTGTGTAGACTTGTTTGTTTGTGAATTAGTTTTCATGAATGAAAAAGGCTATTGTGCAGAGTCGAGTGGGAAGTAATCTGTGGCAAGTTGATCCAACTTTTAGAGTTCAATTTATTGGTTTTCTGTCAGAGGTCCTTTTGTATGTTTCATCGGGGACATCTAAGTTTGACTTTGGTCCAAAACTTCTTCACAAAATTTTGTAAAGAGAATGACTCTTTGATGAATTAGAATGAAATAAAGGATTGCTTTATGTCTCATTTGTCTTGATTATCATCTTGGTGTCTTTTCTTCTATCTCTACATTTATTTCAACAACTGTTATATTCAAAAAATCATATTAGTAATGAATTTTCCAGCAAGATTTTATCTATAAAAAGACTAGCCTAAGCACTTGTAATCAATACTTGTGAGTTAGAATATTATTTTTGATGGCTATAAACCTTGGGTGACATTCCCGTCTATTTTTCTTTAGCCAAGCAGAATTTGAAAATGCTTGAGTAAGATCATTCTATATCTTTTCCTCAACATTTATTTGGTGACCGTACTGGGGAGATCTTCAATATCTCTCTGGTTAATTTTAATACTTGATTTTCATCGACACATCTATTTTTTGGATATTGATTCTTTGACTATTTTATTTCTTAATGATTGTACGCATTACGAGGAAGCCCAATATTGAGCTCAGTCTTCAAGATCAGACCAGCAATGATTTAAACCTGTTTAACACCATTTTAGACACTGCCAATACCCGTGTTGAGCTTAATCATTCATGGGAATCAATTGAACGAGATATTAGTTCCCAAGAATGTTGGGAAGCTAGACGTAGACAACCTAGAAATCAACAGTGACCTTCTTGTTTCTTCAGTTTGTCCTTTCTTTCATGTCCTTAGACTCTTGTGTTTCCAGAAGAAGAGGCTTATCACCTGAAATTAATCCTATTGCTGAAATATGAAGAAGGAACGTTGTGTTATCTACCCAACAAAGTGATCTAAGGAGCACTTTTTCTGATTCATCTAGTTCATTTTTCTTTCCCTCATCTATCATCCACAAGATGGCATCTAGTGGTGGCTTTGGAAGTACTTCCTCTTCTCATTCTTCATCTTCGTTAGTGATTGGTAGTTTATATAGCCACCATATACTTGTCCAATCTACCACAAATACCACCAAAGTCATTAAAAAGTATGGTCTTTTTCAGTTTGAAGAAGACGCCACAACCACACCGTGGCACATGTCCTCTCCTCTTAACCTAGAACCAACTACTCATCCACTTCCTAAATTCAAAGAACATCTTCCTAGGTTTTCAGGAAATAAAACTATCACTACAAATGAACACCTGGTGGCATTTTCTAATGCTTGTCACAACATAGGAGTCAACGACAATGATACTTGCATGCACTTATTCATCAATTCCTTGGAAGGAAAGGTTGCAACCAATTTCTTTGACCTTCCTCCTAAGATTCTGTCTAGTTGGGAGGAGTTAATCTATTGGTTCAGATCCACTTATGGTAAATCTAAAAGCCTAGCTGAGAAGTTACGGGAATACAATAACATTGCCTATAAGAATGGTAAAACCATCAAGTCCTTCAACTTGTGTTTCACTAAGTTATACAATAAGATCCCTAAATTTATTCGACCTCAGAACCAAGCCACTTTCATGCATTACTACAATGAATTACCTTCCCCATACTGTCATAGACTTGAAGAAAAATCCATTGATAATATTGGTTTCGTTCTACATACTTGTTTAAAGTATGAAGAACAACTAGAAAAAACATGTCTTCCTCAAGGAGAATCTGTTAAATAGACAGACATGTCCGCCCTCTTACAACTAGTACAAGACATGAATAATCGTATGATAACGTTTGAGAAAAAAGGGACTGTCTCACCTCTCACCCCTGGAGCTTCATCCTCTTCTGCACCTCCCTTTAGAAACCCGATTGAAAATAATTTTCATCCTAAAGCTATCTTGCCTCGAATTTGGTGTAAATTTTATGAGGAACACCATGAGGAAGCCACATGTGAGTTAAGGAAGAGTGTTAGAGATAAGATATTTGGTAAAAGACCAGAAACTACCATCGATTTCCTAGATTTGCAGAGCCATAAGCTGTCATGATCATCAATACTAGGAACAAAGCCTATGATCCTAGGGGAAAATTTGATCCTCCCCGTAATTCTTCCAGCCCGAGCTCATCCTCACCCGCTGCTACTATTCAGGTTTCTAAGGTTCTTGACAATCAAGGAACCACTTCCCCTCTCCCCTCTTCCAAGTACAATATCTTGAATTAGTTGGACAACATCAAAGAATATGCAACCCATCTAGACATGGTTGTCGTTCCTGAACAACAGATGCATCTGAAACAATTCATGGAAGGAAAAGCTTCCATTGTAGCCAACCTCTATGAAGAGGTAAACGAAGAGGATTTGTCTGTAAATAAGGTAGGTGTACATAACTTTAGATACCCTGTAAAAAAATCCCCCTTTTAATATTTCTGTAAAGATTATGGATAAGATCGCCCATTGTTGCCTCATTGATGGCAGTTCGGGCCCAAGTGTGATGTCGAATATTATTATGGAAGAGATAGGATTGTCTTGTACAAATGAAAATGATAGAAGAATGGTATCCTATAATAGCCTACAACAAACAACCATAGGCAAGATTAAATATGTAACCTTAGTTTTGTGCGCACACCTTGAAATAAGGACAACCCTTAGTATTTAGGTAATTGATATGTCAGTAATAAATTACTCAATCATCTTGGGAAGAGATTGGAAAGCCTAAATGGGTGGATACCTCTCACTCGACAGAACATATTTATTTGTTCCTCGGAATGGTAAAAACATTATAGTCCTTAGAAAGGGAAGGATATCACCTTACATAAAGTGTGTCCCACAGCCTAATGTAAACTATATCGAAGAGGACCTAGGAGTGTATTCCATCTTTGCAGAGGAGGATAACATTCCCTTGGAACAAAATTATTTAGATGATGGTATGTGAGACATGCACCTTGATGGTTCATGCTCAAATGAAGGTAACAGAGCTAGCATTATCTTGATTTATACTGTAGGAAAAATCCATAATTTTTCTTACAGGTTAGAGTTTGCTTGCGCTAACAATTTCAATGAATTCAAATATTTATTATTAGGCATTGAGAACACCTATAATCTTAGTTACAGTCACCTTTTAGTTTTTGGGGATTCCGAGCTTGTAGTGAATCTTGTACGTAAAATTTACTCTCCTAGCAACAAGTTGATAAAACGATACACCCAAACTGTTTGGGCACTTATCTCGAACCTGTTATATTTCAATATCACTCATGTTAAGAGGGAGTTGAATTCAATGGCTGATCGGTTAGCTGTTTTTGCAACCTCTCCTAATTGACAACTTTCACCACACATGCCTGATTGTACTTTGCAATCTCTATATCGTCCACATGTCCCTGACAATATAAAATCATGGTAGGCCCTCCCTAATGATGGGAACATTTGTTCTTTCATTCAATATGAACCTCTTAAGCTCAAGGAAATTATGTCCATAGAATACAATGAGATCCCTAAGGGCCTGAATCCTCCAGAGAGTTCATTTTCTTTGAGTGATGCAAGAAATAAAGAGAAACTGAAAGAAGATGAGTCAAGAAGGAAGGTGGGTGAAACCATCTCCTTGAACATTAGGGAACTCAAATCTTCAAATAATGTTAAAATAAGTACCCAATGTTCTGATAAAGAAGAAATGAAGTTTGTCAAGCTACTTGGTGAATTTCAAGATGTTTTTTCTTGGTCTTATAAGAATCTTCGTGGTTTTGATACTTGTCTTATACAACATGCTATCCCCATCAAGGAACGCATGAAACCAGCTAGTAAAAAACAAAGACCTATTAACTCTGCATTTAAAGAAATTTTTTAAAGGGAGTTGGAAAATTTCTTAAAGGTTGGGATCATTTTTCCAGTCCACTCTGAATGGGTTTCCAATTGGGTACTTGTTTCAAAGACCACTGATCATATTAGAACCTGCATTAATTTTCACACTTTCAGTCAAGATATTATGAGAAATCCTTTTCCTCCCCTCAATATGGAAATGATTCTACAACAGGATGTAAGGTCACAGATGAGGCCCTTACTTGACAAATTTTTGGGTTATGGTAAAATCAAGGGAAAAGAGGCAGATGCTCACAAATAATTTCCTATTTTCTAGATTACATGATGCAAGTATTGATTTTAAAATACCTATACACACAATTCTTGATGAATTGATCAATATCCATATCTACCTTGACGATCTAATCATATATGATAAGGGGTTGATAATTACCTCAGAATTCCAAGTGTTATTTCTGGGTCTGTTCATAATTTATTTTGTCATAGATATTAACTCTCACAATCTAAAGGATTTAAAAGAGCAATTTTTTTCCTATAGTATTGACTGTTCTCACTTCAAACATTACGTGGGACCAACGTGAGAAATACTAACACTGTTTGGATATTTTGTATACTAGTAACTTAGCTCTGTTTTCAATTTTGCACTATTTTCGTTTTTGCTTTATAGTAGTTTGATTTCTGCTTTCTGTTTTTAAACATTCTTGCTACTTTTTCATTTCTGTCATTTTATTGCTGCTATTTTAATTTTTGCAATTTTATTTCTGTCATGATTTTGTTGCTTACCATATTTTAGTTGATTTGGTAAAAAACAAGATGTTGGATCAGTTCTGCCACAGTGACACTTCTGCAAGGCATTGTTAGTCAATAAAAATTAGTCTTACACAAATGTCATGATGTTTCCCCTGAAATCTCCCTTGAATTTGTTATCTGCTTCCACTGTTGTCTAGAAAATTTTGGATTATCTCCCGCTTCTGCTTTCCTTATCTTCACCCATTTGAGAATTTAAGAGAGAAAGTCCATAAAATTTCTCCTTGAAGTTAAGAGCCGATCCCGATTGAACGATTATGCACACAGTGGTAAACCCCCTCATACTTAACACTTTTCATGATTTATTCCTGAATTACCGGTCATTTTTCCATTAAATCTGCTCACTTTCTCTTGTTGCATAATCTTCTTGGTTCTATCTTCTTTACCTGTTGTTCTTGGTGTACGAAAGCTGAGTTATGAGTTCTAAATCTGTTGAAAACAAATTTCCCCATGGAGTCACCATTTTGTTGACGATTAAAATCGCAACGAGGTTTTTTTCCCGCAAAGTATTGCTAAATCCTATTATTATAAGCTAACAAGATATATGATACTAGTAGGTGGGACCCCCTTGTATATTAGGAGATCAGATTTGGTTCTTGTTTCATGTTTATGCTGCTATTCGACATCGCTTACAACGTTCTACATGATTTATGAAATCTTGATTTTATTGGCGATGATTAAGGCATATTATGTGTTGGTTCTGATTGCAACAAATGAATGATGGATAAGGCATGTTGTGTGTTGTTTCGATTGCTCTAGGCTCTACTTTCATGTTACGATGGCCTATGTTATCTATTGTTATCCTTTCTATATGTTCCTAGATTCATTACTGTGAGACCTGCATAAGAAACATGTTAGTAACAACATATAAGAAGCAGTTGAAAAGAAATGAAAGAAATATAAACAAAATGCAAAAGGAAGAGATTAAACTATGCTAATATGCTACTCTACATATATTGAAATTAAAAGATCATTGTTAGTCCTATCTAACAAGTTAATATCTATGTGATTTATTGAGTTATATGAAACATGGTTGATATGTGTTATGGTATAGTTGGCAATGGTTAAATGTGATATGGATGGCGCGTTTGACAAGTGATGGGTGTTAAGTTCGATGCATAGATTTATTAAGCGAATTAATGGGAGGTTGGCTAGCATGTACTAAGAAATTGAATGAGTGGGGGTGGAGGCGACGTGAATTTACTACATGTCACTCATACTCCTTCCACTGTCCGTCACCCTAGCTTGGAAATTGTTCAACTATGCTTTGCTGTGGTTAGGCTTTGAATTTCAAGCAGAGGAAGAACCGCTAGACCAAGATCATGTTTTTAAGGTGCTCTTGGTTACATGTATGTCTTTTCGGTATCCATGAATTTTCTTTTGTTATGAAATAGATATTGGCTTGGGATGTATGGGCCTGTGCTTTCCTTGAGACTGAAAACTATGAAAATTTCTGATATTTGTTTGGAATAGATGGTTGGTGTGGTTGTCATTGCAGTAATGTTTGAAGTCAGAATTTTATGGATCATTCTGGGTGTTAGAAGCCACAAAGGCTCTCTGTCATCCTTGTTGGTATTGGTTGGAGGGTTTTAATTTGGTCCAAATGAGATGGCCGTCTCCATGCTTTCTTATCACCATACCCATTCGTTCGTTGTTATGGGGTTTACTGGGTTTGAAACACTTGTGTCACTACGTATCGTTTTACTTGGGTCTGGGTTCATTTATGTTGCTGATGTTTGCGTAGTAGTTTACGATGGCGGTTACGCTAAAGGGCTTGCTTATGTCGATTGCAACTTCTCGACTCTATTTTTTTCTCAGCATTCTTGGGTTGATTGGGAAAACCACAAGGGTTATACTCTGCGTTTTCTAAGTGTTGTTACAAGACCGAAGTGAAGACTTGCTCCTATGTTCATAGTCTCTCCTATCAAGGGAGTTGTCACCTTGTCTTCGAGTTAGTGGTGGTTTACCCTGTGTGTGCACCATTGGTCTCAGAAGTTCTCACCAGATGGTGGGGGCCGACTCCAGTCTCCCTGTGTTGCTCCAAAGGGAGAATCCTTGATTACTCAAAGCTCAGTTTTGATAAAGGGAACCCATCATGTTCTGTTGGATACATGTTTAATGGTTATGAGTTAGTGGTGCATCATCGATAGTGTTCTATTGTTGGCTCGTCTTTGTTGATTATCCTGACAGTGGTTGTGGTTATTGGTATTTAGTCACTGCAATTGGGTATTATAACAGTCTAATTGATAAGTTCAACATTGTTAATTATTTGATTGGAGAAATGGGATCGAATACATAGTCATTGTATTTTACATGGTGATTATTGAATTGTTAACCCAACATTAGTTTTAAGTTGATTAAGTCACAACAATGCTTGGTGCATGATGCGTGGATAGGTGTGGCCTTCCTACAACATGTTAGGTTGAATTAACGATTGTTGTGACTGTGTGTTTAAATTACCAAATGAGAAGTATTGCAATTGTCGTAATTATGGCATGACCATCAGAAATGGTCACGGGGTTTTAAACAATATAGTTTTGTTGAAAATTTGATCAAATTATGAGATGCGATCGGGCTTACTATTGCTACCTAGTTATATTGATTGATAGCTCAACATTGTGTATGTTTAGATTCAGAGTAGTTGAACCTGTAGAGTCACATACATACTCTTCATTTTTTCGAATGGTCTGTGTATTCCAAGCATATTATGAGTTAAAATATTGATGGTTGTATTTGGCTGTCCGTTATGTGCGTTGATGATATCATGCATCGTAGTAGAGATAGACACAGGTTCTGTGACAGTATAACCTCATTAAAATTTAATTTTTAAATGAATTAAGGGACATAATCCGACACGAATTTTGAGTCTGTATTTTATTATTGAAATAATTCGTGGGTAGTGGTTGATGAATTGACGCTTAACAGAGTGGAAATAGGTGATTGTGTATTCACTTGGGAATTGTTTTAAAATATTAAATGGACAATGAGAAGAAACAAAACTCTTCTACAGGTTGTTGTGGTATGCATGATTGTCTTGTTTGGTGATATTGTGTTAAAAATTTGATTATAAACAGTGATGAAGTCAATGTACAAAATTAATTGAATTATACATAGTAGTTTTAATTTGATCTCATTGATTATTTGGTTGGTGTTATTTCCTTTTACAGAATGGTTTTATGGATTAATTAATTAATTTTATGAACAATATCTACTTTCTTTCCCTACCACTATTTCTCTTTTCTCTAATTACAATCCCATTGCCTTCCCACAATCATTTTTCACTCCATGTCCTAAAATTTAATTACAGTCAAGAAAATTATGTATAGAAGCAGTTTGAAGCCGCAGTTTCTTAGTTGGATCACAATGATATTTTCTTTGGTTTACATTATAGTTGATTGTCTGTTGTCCTTGATAAGTAACCATGTTTGTTTCCTCCCTCATTTTATCATGTTTCTCTTAATACAAACCCCTCGCATATCCCATGACCTTTTGTTCATCCCTTTCTCATTGACAACAGTTTAACAATTTATATGGATTGGATTACATGAGTCTGATATGTTGCTAAGCCAAAACCTATTTCATATTTTTAAGGAGTTTTCATGTATGGTTGTAAAGGAACTATTTTCCAATCAATCATGCATGCAGGAATGAGATTTTTCAGCCGAGGTATCCATGGTAGAGGGAACTGAGGGAGAGGTAATTGGAACTGAGGCCCAAGAAGGCCAAGATTCTCCATACACTTTGATGCTGACTCACAAGAGTTAGGCCAATTGTTTCAAGCCATATTTTTCAATTGGTTTGGGCAAGGAGTGGTCCAACCTAGGCCTGAAAGGCCTCCCTTCCAAGCTTCAGAAGTCCCCGGTATTCTTGTGCCCCCTCATGTCTCATTTCAACCCGAGGTTCCCGAAAATGATGGATGACAAGAGATTGTCCACCCAATAGTCTCCCAACATCATGGCTAGCCCAATTTGTCCTTACCTGATCCCCTGCCTATTAACCATATTTTCCAAGCTGCACCTGCCCACTCACTAGTTCAGTCCTCTCATGCTAGCAAAAGGTTGAAAACCGAGGCCCACCATGCCCCTGACAAAGGAAAATCCATTACTTCCCCTTCCTCACCCTCCAATGGATCTGATAAATTTGTGTGATCTAGGTGGATATCGATGGCCACCCACCTTTTCCAATTGGCTCAAAACAATTTTCTGACAATTTTGGCAATTTACTATTTTTAGTAGTTTTAACTTCCAGGATCATTTTGAGGGCCTAAATGAAGGTTTTTCGGGATCGAGCTTCTCAATGATAGATGAAAGCATGATTGATCCCCCAAAATGAATATCCTTGACGATACCTTTACAATGGGTTATAATACACCTAAATAGAGATTGTATGCAAAAGTTGCGACCCCGAGAAGTTGATGTACTAACTTACCCAGATGGGGCCCGCATGACTTTTGGCACTTCATCTCCTAGGGTTAGGTTTTTGGATGTCTAGGGTTTTTGGAATTCCTGTTTATTGTATAAAGGCCTTCAGAGCCTCATTGTAATCATATTTTTGCGAATGAGCACAATCGTCACATCTCTTCTCAGAGATAAGCCATCACCATTCCAACAAGCTTGTTTCCGCTACATTTTATAGTTTCAGCTTATTTCCTTATTGAATAGAAAACCAGTTTTACTGTATCTTTGTTATTTTGTGTTAAGCACCTGTTAATAATCTGTAGTCATTTCATTCTG
>ML796565.1:458729-479547 GCA_009831015.1 Picea engelmannii
CTTCTAGTTTGTTACTTGTAAGAAGAGCTCAATCTTTGGGGGTTCAAGAGCCCTCCCTTGGAGGAAGAGGAGGCCCATAAGTCTCTCTTTCTCTTTGGTGTTTTCTTTCCACTAATACAATCATTTCCATTGGTGGCATGAATTTTGTTTATTTCTTATTCTAATGTCCTTATGGACTCTAGTTTAGTTTTTCTTATCGTTCTTAGTTTAGTCTTTTGTTTATATCATATGCTTGATGTTTCTAACTCTTGCATTCACTGCTGTCTTTCCTAAATAACACAACTGGGCTTGTAAGCATCTCTATTTTTCTCATTTATGTGACAAAAGAGACACAACACTAAGAATCAAAGGCAATGAATGGGCTAAGACAATTGCATTTATGACAAGGTGCAACTCTCCCTTTACAAGGAACCCATAGGTAAGACTTTACATTTCCCTATTATTACATGCAACCCATGCCCAAATACTTACCCTATGCCACCTCATACACTTACATGACTTGGATTAGATCCCACCTGGGAAATACCCCAAAATTAAGAGAGGTTAGCCTAATAGGACACCTTGAGACCTTCTCCAAACCTAAATTGTCAAGTTTCATAACATCTGTTGTTTTAAATATATGATTTTATACCTTTAACACAATTGACCCAAGGTTCAAGTCTACTGGGGTTTCAACAAAGCCTCTAAAAATATCGACCCTCCTGGTAAACCAGAAGGAAACACAACACACAGAGTGCACTGCACAGTCTCACCCGAGATAGTCTTAATGGGTGATTGCAATACTCAGGTGTTTGTAGTCCAGGATTGAGTGGAGATATGAGAAGTGTGCACTGAGAGTTCTATTTAACTTAGTAAAGAAATATACTGTCATTCCCAATTATGCATGTAATATAATCAACTCATTCATTCATCATGCAAATATCTAATCATAAATAGTAAAAGAGACACAAGAATTCAATCATATAACATATGTTTTACCATGGTTCACCCCCTCCTGGGCTACGTCCATAAATATCTGGCTCTTAAGCTCTTCTATTATGGCAGTTCCAAAACTACAACGTCGCGTGCTTTACAACTCATCCTCAGTCGAGTTGAGATCTATTATGAGGCAGACTAGATCGCACTAGGATCCTCATCCTGTGATCTAACCCTCAAGATCTACCCTCCTTACTCCTCTACAACTCAATAGCTACAAAAAGGTATCAGATTACAATATTGTTTCTCCAAGACTCCCTAACAAGGTTTCTCTATCTCTTCTTTATTGACTCTCTAAACCTGGCTCTCTCTCTTTTTCTTCTTTTCTATGAGACCTAGGTATCTATATTTATATGTTCCTGGCTCATCATCCATTACAATGTATTAAAAAAACTCTAACCCTAACGTCGTTAGTGTTGGCATGTTTTTATAAGCAACGTATTCTTGTCATTGATGGCAAGTACAACAACAATAATGGAAAATAGGCAGGCAAGGAAGATCAACAACAATGATGGAATGTCTACAGGCAAGAATAACAACAATGATAACATGCTTACAGTTATTGATGGAAAGAACAACAACGATGAATGTATGGTTACAGGAAAGAATAGTAGTGATGTTGGCAGGTTTATAGTTGGGAGACAACAATGGAAAATAGGCAGGCAAGGAAGATCAACAACAATGATGGCATGGAAAGATTAGAAGAATAAACTCCATTTCAGAGTTTCAGATACCGGGAGTTGGAGGAGTCAAGAGTCGAGACTCTTCATCATAGGAGTCCTGAAGTTGCGGAATGCGAAACGCCGAAATCCCGAAACAGGCACATCAACAAAGTCTCCATTTCGGAGTTTCAGATACTGGGAGTTGGAGGAGTCAAGAGTCGAGTCTCTTCATCACAGGAGTCCCGAAGTTGTGAAATGTGAAACGCTGAAATCTTGAAACAGGCACATCAATAAAGACTCCATTTCGGAGTTTCGGATACCGGGAGTTGGAGGAGTCAAGAGTCGAGACTCTTCATCACAAGAGTCCTGAAGTTGCAGAATGTGAAACACTGAAATCCCGAAATAGGCACATCAACAAAGTCTCCATTTCGGAGTTTTAGATACTGGGAGTTGGAGGAGTCAAGAGTCGAGACTCTTCATCATAGGAGTCTTGAAGTTGCGAAATGTGAAACGTTGAAATCCCGAAACAGGCACATCAACAAAGACTCCATTTCGGAGTTTCGGATACCGGGAGTTGGAGGAGTCAAGAGTCGATACTCTTCATCACAGGAGTCCTGAAGTTGCGAAATGCGAAATGCCGAAATACTGAATCTGACACAATGAAGGCTCGTGAATTTGTGAAACAATCCTAGTTGTTGGATCGAGGTTTGATCTGGGCCGTCAGATCTAGGAGGTGAATGTGGTAGACCACGCCAGAAAGGACAGGTGGAAGACTACGTTAGTATTGACATGTGGCACGATCAGACAACGACAAGTGTCAAGTTGATTTGGCGTTTTAGGCCACTGGAAATCATAATTCTGAGTGACACGTGGCAGCCACTCGGGTCACGACACATCATCGAGTGACACAAGAGTGACCTCACTTCGAGATTTTTTCTTCGGGAGTTTTAGCTTCATCACTCCCCCAAAGTCCCGAAGGATGAAGTCTTGGGGCAAAGGATAGTCGTCCGATCACCACAGATCGTGGACCATTGATCTGGAGAGCGAAGTGCTTGTTTGATTGGAGAGTGGTCATATCTCATGGTCACATTGTCGAGAGATGGAGAGCAGAGATATAGAAGCCAAGCTCTATTTCGGAGCTCATGACATGGAGAGTTGAGACAACTCATCACAGAATCCCTGAAATGTGAAAGTGCGAAATACGTTTTTGAATAAGGCTGTGGTCACAACCAATGGTCACATCTGCGGAAGATGGAGGAAGGAGCTAGTGCAACCAAGCTCCATTTTAGGGATCACGACTTGGAGTGTCGAGACACTTCATCACAGGAATGCCAAAATGTTGAGTGCCAAAATGTCGAAATGTCGATGTAGCCGGTGGTCACTGCCGATGTCACATAAGTGGAAGGAGATAGCATAGCTAGGATCCATTTCAAGGTTCGCACTATAACTACTAGAAACCACTGATGGTTTCTGCCAGAGGACTCAAAGAGACTTCAAGGTGATCACCAGAGAAGCTGAAGGGTCTCGAGGCATCTTGCAATGAAATGAAGGGTGTTCATACAGACTATTGACAGATGGAAGACTGTTGGAGCCTGGAACTGCAACAGAGGGAATGAGCTCGACTGTGACAAAGAAGACAAAGACTCTCAATTGCTGGAGAGACTAAGGAAACTCAGCATAATGCTCAGTGAGGATGAACGCATGAGTTTAACTACCAGAGAAGATGAAGAGTTTTAATGATGATTAGGAAGAGCACTTGACACGAGGAGAGCATGCAAAAGCATTGTGAATAGAGGATGCAGAAGATGCACAGAGAGTATAAAAATGCAGAACAAAGAAGAGATTGGGCTGTGGAGAGTGATTCAGGTGTGTAGAAGGAGGTAGAGTGCAACAGCTGAAAGGCACAGAAGAGGAATGGTGCATAGAAGGGATATGGCGCACATAGCATAAAAGGTAGAAGAACATAAAGCATAAGGAAGGGGTACAGGAAGACACTGATGCAGGTAGAGCAGATAAGTGTAGCAGAACAGTGATGAGATCGATAAGCCACTGATAAATATTGTATCACTGTGATAAATTTATATATAGAAAACTTTATATTTCATAGTGGTTGGGAGGTGCTAGGGAGGACTGTTGTCCTCAGAGGTTCAAGTGGGTGCTTGAACACAGGGATTTGTAGCTAGAAAAATCAGGGTGGCAGGGTGGTGCAAGGGAGAACTGTTGTTCTCTATTTTACAGGTTGGTGCCTGTTTGACTGAAAGTTGGTGCTTCCATCCAGTTGGTGCTAGAACAATTAGGGATTTGGTGCTTCCTTCTAATGGGTGCTAGAGAAACTAGGGAGTTGGTGCTTCCTTCTAGTAGGTGCTAGAGAAAACAGAGAGTTGGTGCTCTCAGCAAGTTGCAGCTTGAAAAATAGAGGTTGTAGCCTCACAATGAGTTGGAGCTCATATGTATGATAATGTACAGAATGTAAAGATTAATTATCATACCAAGAAGAAGAGGTTTTTACCCTTTATGGGTTTCCTCAGGAAATATTTGTCTCTGTGTATCTCATATGTGTGAATGATGTTGAATGTTCTATTGCTTACTTCCCTACATTATTGTGATGATCATTGAGAGTTATGTAATGAATTTAAAATGAGCATAATTGTTTAAGCACGGTAACGACTGATTCACCCCCACCTCTCAGTTGTCCAATAGTTAGGTCTTCCATGCATGCGCGTGTGTTGCTCTTCCTTCCAGCTATCACTTTCCTCGTGCATGCCTTCCTTCCCAAAATATCCTTTCTTTTCGCTACTTCCAAAGTTAGGTCTTCCATGCATGCGCGTGTGTTGCTCTTCCTTCCATCTATCACTTTCCTCGTGCATGCCTTCCTTCCCAAAAATATCCTTTCTTTTCGCTCTGCCCTACTTCCAACAGGCCCCCAACACTGACATGTGGATTGTCCCAAGCCACCTAACCTTTGTGTGCTTTTTCGATCTCCCTGGTGAACTCTTGGAACTTCTCCATGAGATCCATTATGTGCATTTGGGCCTGCACAATCTTCTCCTTAAGCGAATCCAATGCTTGCTCTGCAATATCGTCGTTGACCAACCTTGAAAATTATTCTTGGGTTTGTGCCATATATGTTTTGGCTTCCTCTGCCTATGCAATGACCTCTATTGCTCGCTCCTAGAGTGGTTCCATTTGATCCTAGCACTCCTTTTCCCGCGTCTGCACAATTATGAGTTCTGCTTGCAGTTTCTTCATTCTTGGATAGCCACACTTATCCTTTTTGCTTCCTGGTCCCATTGCTGGACCTATTGATCCCCTTCCAACATCATTTAGAGTTGCGCTACTTTCTCAAACAAGTCGTATGTTGCGTGTACTTGTCGTTCTATCTCCTGTATCTGCTCTGTTTCCTCTTGATTCCCCTGCTCCCTCACCTCTGATGGAGTGGTAGGTGTGAGTTGTTCCTGTAGATTCTCAATCTCATGCTGATATTGATCAATTGTCTACAGAATCTAATCAATCTTCTCTGTCACCATGAGTTTGGCCATCTGCGCGGTCTTTGGAATCTTCTCATAGGCTACAATCGCTTTCTGTTCCAGTCCCTTCACTCATTCCCTCTCATCTTTGGTCTCGAGCTTCACTTGCTCGAATATCAATTCCATCTTGTCCAGTTTATCCTTTACCTGCTGTAGTTCTCCTATATCTGTGCGTGCACAAGACTGTACCTCCTGTGTAATGTTGACCTATAGTTTATATAAGGCCTTGGTTGGTATCCATGACAATACCAACTGCAATTGATCCAAGTCCTTTAGGGGTGTCTTCCCCATGATTTCGTCCATGCACAACATGCTGGATGTGACGTGAAACATTGAGCTTGGTTGTGCTATCATCTAGATTGTGTCCTGCTCGCTTGCTCTCGGTTCTCCTGCTAGTTGTGATGTTGACAGGCCTGCTTCTATGCTACTGCCAGCTACCTGCACTTCCCTGATATACCTGAGGAGTTGTTGCATGTCTTCCATCTCTTCTTCAATTCTATTCCTTAGGCACGCAACATTCTCTAAATCCTTGAATGTGCGATCCTGAACCACTTGGGCCACCATTTCTACATCATCCTCCGTAATCGTGTACTCCGGAGGTGTTCTATGTGCCTTCATATTCTTGAACACACCCCTCGTCTGGGTGGATGACCACTTAGTCTGGACTATATCTTTTGGAGTAGGACTTGATATAGTCCCTTGTGTTGTCTCGGCCTGTTCCTACTATAATTGGGGAACCTGTGTATTTTTCTTCTTCCCTGTCTAGACTGTCGTCTTGGATGTCCCCCCTTTCTTTTGTTGTGGTTTGGTTTTGTCTATCCTTGGTTTCTTAGGTACTGTTACTTCCTATGGTTGTGCCTCTTCCTACCCTACTTTCTCAACATGTGTATGTTCCTATCTTTCCTCCTCCTCCTCTACCCCTGTAGGTATATCTTGAGTGAGGAATGGAATCATCCATTCGTCTTCCCAATATTTGATGGCCATTTCTATGTCCCCCTCCATAATGCAATAATGTAGTTGTAGCCATTCCTTGTTGGGGTCCTTCCATGCCTGGATCCACATCGCATGTCTAATGGCTTTGAAGTTGGCTATGCCCTGATAGTTTGCAACAACTTGCAGTGTTATCCTTCATGTGTTCACGATAGTCTCCTGTAGGTCGCAGAGATATCCTTCTAATATAGCTGCATTCATTTTTTTATTCTTGGCATCCGAAGTGGCTCCAATCGATAAGTATCTTGCTTCGTGATTGGGTTTGGGTCTAGTGGAGAAAAATGCGTGATTCGGATCCTTCCATTCAATAATGGATATCAGGATGATCAACCATGAATAATGAAATTATGTCCCCAGATCCCGTGCATCCTTGCAGTCGTCTAGAAAAAGATTCAACTAATAAGGGTCCCAACTAATTGTGGTGCCCTCGGCACACTGTGCTGCAACTGCGACAACCTCAGCCAGGATTTCCTCCTTGCGGCATATTCTGAGTAGCTTGCATGCCATGATTTTCGTGGCCATTCTTTTCGCGATGAAACTAATCCATTTGATAATGATCCCTTGCGACCCCTTTCGGTGCCATATTTCTTCTTCATATCCTCGGCTAGTGCTTTCTCCTTTTCTTTGTACTCGATGAACTGAGCAAGATCCATGCCCTGTGATGACAGCCTTGTGATGTGTGCAATGAGCTCTACATCTATTGAGATGAGCTGGTCTAGCCATAGATATCCTCCATGTGTGACCACCATCAACTTCTTGAAACAATTGTTTGCATGTTGGCCTCTTCCAAGTGTGGTAGGTGTTGAAGATTAAAATCTCAACGAGATTTTTTTCCTGCAAATTATTTCTAAAGCCTATTATTATAAGCTAACAAGATATATGATACTAGTAGGTGGGACCCTCTTGTAGATTGAGAGATCATATCTGGTTCTTATTTCATGTTTATGCTGCTATTCAACATCTCTTACATGGTTCTATATGATTGATGAAATATTGATTTTATTGGCGATGATTAAGGAATATTATGTGTTGGTTCTGATTGCGACAAATGAATGATGGATAAGGCATGTTGTGTGTTGTTTCGATTTCTCTACGCTCTAATTTCATATTATGATCGCCTATGTTATCCATTGTTATCCTTGCTATCTATTCCTGGATTCATTACTGTGAGACCTGCATAAGAAACATGTTAGTAATAGCATATAAGAAGCAGTTGAAAAGAAATGAAAGCAATATAAACAAAATGCAAAAGGAAGAGATTAAACTATGCTAATATGCTACTCTACATACATTGAAACTAAAAGATCGTTGTTAGTCCTAACTAACAAATTAATAGCTATGCGATTTATTGAGTTATATGAAACATGGTTGATATGTGTTATGGTATAGTTGGAAATGGTTAAATGTGATATGGGGGGCGCGTTTGACAAGTGATGGGTGTTAAGTTTGATGCATAGATTTATTAAGTGGATTAATGGGAGGCTGGCTGGCATGTACTAATAAATTGAATGAGTGGGGGTGGAGGTGACATGAATTTACTACATATCACTCATACGCTTTCCACTGTCTATCACCCTAGCTTGGAAATTGTTCAACTGTGCTTTGCCGTGGTTAGGCTCCGACTTTCAAGCAAAGGAAGAACCTCTCGGCCAAGCTCATGTTTTAAAGGTTCTCTTGGTTATAGGTATGTCTTTTCACCATACATGAATTTTCTCTGGTTATGAAGTAGATATTGGATCAGGATGTCTGGGTCCATGCTTTCCTTGAGATTGAAAACTATGTAAATTTGTGATATTTTTCTGGAATAGATGGTTGGTGTGGTTTTCATTGCAGTAATGTTTGAAGTCACAATTTTATGGATCATTTTGGGTGTTATAATCCATGAAGTCTCTCTGTCATCCTTGTTGGTCTTGGTTGGAGGGTTTTAATTTGGTCCAGATGAGTTGGTCGTCTCCATGCTTTATTATCACCATACCCAGTCGTTCGCTGTTATGGGGTTTACTGGGTTTGAAACAATTGTGTCACTACATATCGTTTTACTTGGGTCTGGGTTCGTTTATGTTACTGATGTTTGCACAGTAGGTTATGATGGAGGTTATGCCAAAGGGATATCTTAGGTCGATTTCTACTTCTCGTCTCTGTTTTTTCTCAACATTCTTGGGTTGATTGGGAAAACCACGAGGGTTATACCCTACGTTTTCTAAGTGTTGTTACAAGATTGAAGTGAAACCTTTCTCCTCTTTTCATAGTCTCTCCTATCACAAGAGTTGTCAGCCTGTATTCGAGTTAGTGGTGGTTTACCCTATGTGTGCACCATTGGTCTCAGAAGTTCTCACCCGATGGTGGTGGTTGACTTCAGTCACCCTATGTTTTTCCACAGGGTGAATCCTTGATTACTCAAAGCCGATTTTGATAAATGGAACCCATCATGTTCTATTGGATACATGGTTAATGGTTATGAGTTAGTGGTGCATCATCGATGGTGTTCTATTGTTGGCTCGTCTCTGTTGATTATCCTGATAGTGGTTGTGGTTTTTGGTATTTAGTCACTGCAATTGGGTATTATAATAGTCTAATTGATAAGCTCAACATTGTTAATTGGTTGATTGGAGAAATGGGATTGAATACACAGTCGATATCTTTTACACGGTGATTATTGATTTTTTAACCCATCATTAGTTTTAAGTTGATTAAGTCACAACAATGCTTGGTGCATGATGCATGGATAGGTGTGGCCTTCCTACAATATGTTAGGTTGAATTAATGATTGTTGTGACTATGTGTTTAAATTACCAAATGAGAAGTATTGCAATCATGGTAATTATGGCATGACCATCCACTGTATATGTGACATATATTATTGATTGCGCCATCATAAATGGTCATGGGTTTTTAAACAATATGGTTTTGTTGAAAATTCGATCAAATTATGAGATGAGATTAGGCTTACTATTGCTAACTTGTTATATTGATTGATAGCTCAACATTGTGGATGTTTAGATTTAGAGTAGTTGAACCTGTACAGTCACAAAAATACTTTGCGTTTTGTCGAATGGTCTGTGTATTCCAAGCACAGTATGAGTTAAAATATTAATGGTTGTATTTGGCTATCAATTATGTGTGTTGATGATATCATGCATCATAGCAGAGATAGACACAGGTTCTGTGACAATATAACCTCATTACAGTTTAATTTTTAAATAAATTAAGGGACAAAATCAAGCACGACTTTTGAGTCTGTATTTGATGATTGAAATAATTTGTGGGCAGTGGTTGATGAATTGACATTGAATAGAGTGGAAATAGGTGACTGTGTATTCATTTGGGAATTGTTTTAAAATATTAAATGGACAATGAGAAGAAACATAACTCTTCTACAAGTTGTTGTGGGATGCATGATTGTCTTGTTTGGTGACATTGTGTTAAAAAATTGATTATAAACAGTGAGCAATTCAATGTACGTAATTAATTGAATTATACGCAGTAGTTTTAATTTGATAATAGTGATTATTTGGCTGATGTTATTTCCTTTTACAGAATGGTTTTATGGATTACTTAATTAATTTTATGAACAATATCCTCTTTCTTTCCCTGCCACTATTTTTCTTTTCACTAATTACAACCCCATCGCTTTCCCATAGTCATTTTTCACTCCTTGTTCTAAAATTTAATTACAGTAAAGAAAATTCTATATTGAAGTAGTTTGAAGTCTTAGTTTCTTGGTTAGATCACAATGATATTTTATTTGGTTTGCATTATATTTGATTGTTTGTTGTCCTTGAGCAGTAACCATGTTTATTTTCCCCCTCATTTTATCATGTTTTGCTCAATACAAACCCCTCACATATCCCATGACCTTTTGTTCATCCCCTGCTCATTGACAACAATTTAACAATTTATATGGATTGGATTGTATGAGTCTGATATGTTGCTGAGCCAAAATCTATTTCATATTTTTAAGGAGTTGTCATGTATGGTTGTAAAGGAACTATTTTCTAATCAATCATGCATGCATGAATGAGATTTTTCAGTTGAGGTAGCCATGGTAGAGGAAACCAGTGGAGAGGTAATTGGAACAGACGCCGAAGAAGGCCAATATTCTCCATACACTTTGATGCTGAATCACAAGAGTTAGACCAGTTGTTTCAGGCCATATTTTTCAATTAGATTGGGAAAGGAGTGGTCCAACCTAGGCCTTAAAAGCCTCCCTTCCAAGTTCCACAAGCCCTTTGTATTCCCATGCCCCCTCATGTCTCATTGCAACCTGAGGTTCCCGAAAACAACGGATGGAAAGAGACTGTCCACTCGATAGTCTCCCAACATAGTGGCTAGCCCAATTTGTCCTTACCTTCTGCCTCGTCTATTAAACAGATTGTCCAAGCTGCACTTTTCCACTCACCAGTTCAGTCCTCTCATGCTAGAAAAAGGTTGAAAACCGAGGCCCACCATGCCCCTGGAAAAAGAAAAGCCACTGTTGCTCCCTCCTCACCCTCCAATGGCTCTGATAAATCCGTGTCTTCTCGGATGCATTTGAGGGACAATTGTTCTTATGTGATCAACGAGATTAGGCCTAAAGACTGAGCGCAAACAAAGGAAAATTCAGAGAAATCAAAGGGTGATAGCAGGAATCAAGGCATGATTGCATCTCAGAGTGGAAAATATGGTTTTTGAGTTTTATTTTATTTATTGTTGATGACAATTGACTTCAAAAGTTTTGGACATCATGTTTTCTTTGGATATATGAGTAATATATTTTTTGAAAATAATTTCAAATATCAATGAGATAAGTTGTCAAATGTGAATGTGATGGGAGTCACAAGGAGGGGTGTTTTGTTTAATTAACTAGTTATTTTCTTATTGTTAAGAACTAAAGGGAGTCACAAGGGGTCCCACATACTAGTTATTATTTATTTATAACCCTTATTATGATTTATTACATTTCCCCCTAACTAAAAAGTTGGTTGAGTTTTTAGTTAACTTAACTAATGAGGTAGTTCAACTACTTCAACCCATTCTAATTGCTTAAAAGCAAAAGGAAATGGAGGAACACGAGGAGCATAGAAGGAAAAGCATAATAAGGTTTTCTCTTTGAGTTTATGTTGAGATAGTTAAGTTTTAATTCATTCCTTAATTGATCGTAAGCCTAATTCTTTTTTATGATAGGAGGGTATTATTGCAGAAAACAAGATTCAAGGCTGAATAACATCATTCAGACACTTGTTTTTTAGAGGTGTTGATCTATCTTTAATAGTCTGTGTAGACTTGTTTGTTTGTGAATTAGTTTTCATGAATGAAAAAGGCTATTGTGCAGAGTCGAGTGGGAAGTAATCTGTGGCAAGTTGATCCAACTTTTAGAGTTCAATTTATTGGTTTTCTGTCAGAGGTCCTTTTGTATGTTTCATCGGGGACATCTAAGTTTGACTTTGGTCCAAAACTTCTTCACAAAATTTTGTAAAGAGAATGACTCTTTGATGAATTAGAATGAAATAAAGGATTGCTTTATGTCTCATTTGTCTTGATTATCATCTTGGTGTCTTTTCTTCTATCTCTACATTTATTTCAACAACTGTTATATTCAAAAAATCATATTAGTAATGAATTTTCCAGCAAGATTTTATCTATAAAAAGACTAGCCTAAGCACTTGTAATCAATACTTGTGAGTTAGAATATTATTTTTGATGGCTATAAACCTTGGGTGACATTCCCGTCTATTTTTCTTTAGCCAAGCAGAATTTGAAAATGCTTGAGTAAGATCATTCTATATCTTTTCCTCAACATTTATTTGGTGACCGTACTGGGGAGATCTTCAATATCTCTCTGGTTAATTTTAATACTTGATTTTCATCGACACATCTATTTTTTGGATATTGATTCTTTGACTATTTTATTTCTTAATGATTGTACGCATTACGAGGAAGCCCAATATTGAGCTCAGTCTTCAAGATCAGACCAGCAATGATTTAAACCTGTTTAACACCATTTTAGACACTGCCAATACCCGTGTTGAGCTTAATCATTCATGGGAATCAATTGAACGAGATATTAGTTCCCAAGAATGTTGGGAAGCTAGACGTAGACAACCTAGAAATCAACAGTGACCTTCTTGTTTCTTCAGTTTGTCCTTTCTTTCATGTCCTTAGACTCTTGTGTTTCCAGAAGAAGAGGCTTATCACCTGAAATTAATCCTATTGCTGAAATATGAAGAAGGAACGTTGTGTTATCTACCCAACAAAGTGATCTAAGGAGCACTTTTTCTGATTCATCTAGTTCATTTTTCTTTCCCTCATCTATCATCCACAAGATGGCATCTAGTGGTGGCTTTGGAAGTACTTCCTCTTCTCATTCTTCATCTTCGTTAGTGATTGGTAGTTTATATAGCCACCATATACTTGTCCAATCTACCACAAATACCACCAAAGTCATTAAAAAGTATGGTCTTTTTCAGTTTGAAGAAGACGCCACAACCACACCGTGGCACATGTCCTCTCCTCTTAACCTAGAACCAACTACTCATCCACTTCCTAAATTCAAAGAACATCTTCCTAGGTTTTCAGGAAATAAAACTATCACTACAAATGAACACCTGGTGGCATTTTCTAATGCTTGTCACAACATAGGAGTCAACGACAATGATACTTGCATGCACTTATTCATCAATTCCTTGGAAGGAAAGGTTGCAACCAATTTCTTTGACCTTCCTCCTAAGATTCTGTCTAGTTGGGAGGAGTTAATCTATTGGTTCAGATCCACTTATGGTAAATCTAAAAGCCTAGCTGAGAAGTTACGGGAATACAATAACATTGCCTATAAGAATGGTAAAACCATCAAGTCCTTCAACTTGTGTTTCACTAAGTTATACAATAAGATCCCTAAATTTATTCGACCTCAGAACCAAGCCACTTTCATGCATTACTACAATGAATTACCTTCCCCATACTGTCATAGACTTGAAGAAAAATCCATTGATAATATTGGTTTCGTTCTACATACTTGTTTAAAGTATGAAGAACAACTAGAAAAAACATGTCTTCCTCAAGGAGAATCTGTTAAATAGACAGACATGTCCGCCCTCTTACAACTAGTACAAGACATGAATAATCGTATGATAACGTTTGAGAAAAAAGGGACTGTCTCACCTCTCACCCCTGGAGCTTCATCCTCTTCTGCACCTCCCTTTAGAAACCCGATTGAAAATAATTTTCATCCTAAAGCTATCTTGCCTCGAATTTGGTGTAAATTTTATGAGGAACACCATGAGGAAGCCACATGTGAGTTAAGGAAGAGTGTTAGAGATAAGATATTTGGTAAAAGACCAGAAACTACCATCGATTTCCTAGATTTGCAGAGCCATAAGCTGTCATGATCATCAATACTAGGAACAAAGCCTATGATCCTAGGGGAAAATTTGATCCTCCCCGTAATTCTTCCAGCCCGAGCTCATCCTCACCCGCTGCTACTATTCAGGTTTCTAAGGTTCTTGACAATCAAGGAACCACTTCCCCTCTCCCCTCTTCCAAGTACAATATCTTGAATTAGTTGGACAACATCAAAGAATATGCAACCCATCTAGACATGGTTGTCGTTCCTGAACAACAGATGCATCTGAAACAATTCATGGAAGGAAAAGCTTCCATTGTAGCCAACCTCTATGAAGAGGTAAACGAAGAGGATTTGTCTGTAAATAAGGTAGGTGTACATAACTTTAGATACCCTGTAAAAAAATCCCCCTTTTAATATTTCTGTAAAGATTATGGATAAGATCGCCCATTGTTGCCTCATTGATGGCAGTTCGGGCCCAAGTGTGATGTCGAATATTATTATGGAAGAGATAGGATTGTCTTGTACAAATGAAAATGATAGAAGAATGGTATCCTATAATAGCCTACAACAAACAACCATAGGCAAGATTAAATATGTAACCTTAGTTTTGTGCGCACACCTTGAAATAAGGACAACCCTTAGTATTTAGGTAATTGATATGTCAGTAATAAATTACTCAATCATCTTGGGAAGAGATTGGAAAGCCTAAATGGGTGGATACCTCTCACTCGACAGAACATATTTATTTGTTCCTCGGAATGGTAAAAACATTATAGTCCTTAGAAAGGGAAGGATATCACCTTACATAAAGTGTGTCCCACAGCCTAATGTAAACTATATCGAAGAGGACCTAGGAGTGTATTCCATCTTTGCAGAGGAGGATAACATTCCCTTGGAACAAAATTATTTAGATGATGGTATGTGAGACATGCACCTTGATGGTTCATGCTCAAATGAAGGTAACAGAGCTAGCATTATCTTGATTTATACTGTAGGAAAAATCCATAATTTTTCTTACAGGTTAGAGTTTGCTTGCGCTAACAATTTCAATGAATTCAAATATTTATTATTAGGCATTGAGAACACCTATAATCTTAGTTACAGTCACCTTTTAGTTTTTGGGGATTCCGAGCTTGTAGTGAATCTTGTACGTAAAATTTACTCTCCTAGCAACAAGTTGATAAAACGATACACCCAAACTGTTTGGGCACTTATCTCGAACCTGTTATATTTCAATATCACTCATGTTAAGAGGGAGTTGAATTCAATGGCTGATCGGTTAGCTGTTTTTGCAACCTCTCCTAATTGACAACTTTCACCACACATGCCTGATTGTACTTTGCAATCTCTATATCGTCCACATGTCCCTGACAATATAAAATCATGGTAGGCCCTCCCTAATGATGGGAACATTTGTTCTTTCATTCAATATGAACCTCTTAAGCTCAAGGAAATTATGTCCATAGAATACAATGAGATCCCTAAGGGCCTGAATCCTCCAGAGAGTTCATTTTCTTTGAGTGATGCAAGAAATAAAGAGAAACTGAAAGAAGATGAGTCAAGAAGGAAGGTGGGTGAAACCATCTCCTTGAACATTAGGGAACTCAAATCTTCAAATAATGTTAAAATAAGTACCCAATGTTCTGATAAAGAAGAAATGAAGTTTGTCAAGCTACTTGGTGAATTTCAAGATGTTTTTTCTTGGTCTTATAAGAATCTTCGTGGTTTTGATACTTGTCTTATACAACATGCTATCCCCATCAAGGAACGCATGAAACCAGCTAGTAAAAAACAAAGACCTATTAACTCTGCATTTAAAGAAATTTTTTAAAGGGAGTTGGAAAATTTCTTAAAGGTTGGGATCATTTTTCCAGTCCACTCTGAATGGGTTTCCAATTGGGTACTTGTTTCAAAGACCACTGATCATATTAGAACCTGCATTAATTTTCACACTTTCAGTCAAGATATTATGAGAAATCCTTTTCCTCCCCTCAATATGGAAATGATTCTACAACAGGATGTAAGGTCACAGATGAGGCCCTTACTTGACAAATTTTTGGGTTATGGTAAAATCAAGGGAAAAGAGGCAGATGCTCACAAATAATTTCCTATTTTCTAGATTACATGATGCAAGTATTGATTTTAAAATACCTATACACACAATTCTTGATGAATTGATCAATATCCATATCTACCTTGACGATCTAATCATATATGATAAGGGGTTGATAATTACCTCAGAATTCCAAGTGTTATTTCTGGGTCTGTTCATAATTTATTTTGTCATAGATATTAACTCTCACAATCTAAAGGATTTAAAAGAGCAATTTTTTTCCTATAGTATTGACTGTTCTCACTTCAAACATTACGTGGGACCAACGTGAGAAATACTAACACTGTTTGGATATTTTGTATACTAGTAACTTAGCTCTGTTTTCAATTTTGCACTATTTTCGTTTTTGCTTTATAGTAGTTTGATTTCTGCTTTCTGTTTTTAAACATTCTTGCTACTTTTTCATTTCTGTCATTTTATTGCTGCTATTTTAATTTTTGCAATTTTATTTCTGTCATGATTTTGTTGCTTACCATATTTTAGTTGATTTGGTAAAAAACAAGATGTTGGATCAGTTCTGCCACAGTGACACTTCTGCAAGGCATTGTTAGTCAATAAAAATTAGTCTTACACAAATGTCATGATGTTTCCCCTGAAATCTCCCTTGAATTTGTTATCTGCTTCCACTGTTGTCTAGAAAATTTTGGATTATCTCCCGCTTCTGCTTTCCTTATCTTCACCCATTTGAGAATTTAAGAGAGAAAGTCCATAAAATTTCTCCTTGAAGTTAAGAGCCGATCCCGATTGAACGATTATGCACACAGTGGTAAACCCCCTCATACTTAACACTTTTCATGATTTATTCCTGAATTACCGGTCATTTTTCCATTAAATCTGCTCACTTTCTCTTGTTGCATAATCTTCTTGGTTCTATCTTCTTTACCTGTTGTTCTTGGTGTACGAAAGCTGAGTTATGAGTTCTAAATCTGTTGAAAACAAATTTCCCCATGGAGTCACCATTTTGTTGACGATTAAAATCGCAACGAGGTTTTTTTCCCGCAAAGTATTGCTAAATCCTATTATTATAAGCTAACAAGATATATGATACTAGTAGGTGGGACCCCCTTGTATATTAGGAGATCAGATTTGGTTCTTGTTTCATGTTTATGCTGCTATTCGACATCGCTTACAACGTTCTACATGATTTATGAAATCTTGATTTTATTGGCGATGATTAAGGCATATTATGTGTTGGTTCTGATTGCAACAAATGAATGATGGATAAGGCATGTTGTGTGTTGTTTCGATTGCTCTAGGCTCTACTTTCATGTTACGATGGCCTATGTTATCTATTGTTATCCTTTCTATATGTTCCTAGATTCATTACTGTGAGACCTGCATAAGAAACATGTTAGTAACAACATATAAGAAGCAGTTGAAAAGAAATGAAAGAAATATAAACAAAATGCAAAAGGAAGAGATTAAACTATGCTAATATGCTACTCTACATATATTGAAATTAAAAGATCATTGTTAGTCCTATCTAACAAGTTAATATCTATGTGATTTATTGAGTTATATGAAACATGGTTGATATGTGTTATGGTATAGTTGGCAATGGTTAAATGTGATATGGATGGCGCGTTTGACAAGTGATGGGTGTTAAGTTCGATGCATAGATTTATTAAGCGAATTAATGGGAGGTTGGCTAGCATGTACTAAGAAATTGAATGAGTGGGGGTGGAGGCGACGTGAATTTACTACATGTCACTCATACTCCTTCCACTGTCCGTCACCCTAGCTTGGAAATTGTTCAACTATGCTTTGCTGTGGTTAGGCTTTGAATTTCAAGCAGAGGAAGAACCGCTAGACCAAGATCATGTTTTTAAGGTGCTCTTGGTTACATGTATGTCTTTTCGGTATCCATGAATTTTCTTTTGTTATGAAATAGATATTGGCTTGGGATGTATGGGCCTGTGCTTTCCTTGAGACTGAAAACTATGAAAATTTCTGATATTTGTTTGGAATAGATGGTTGGTGTGGTTGTCATTGCAGTAATGTTTGAAGTCAGAATTTTATGGATCATTCTGGGTGTTAGAAGCCACAAAGGCTCTCTGTCATCCTTGTTGGTATTGGTTGGAGGGTTTTAATTTGGTCCAAATGAGATGGCCGTCTCCATGCTTTCTTATCACCATACCCATTCGTTCGTTGTTATGGGGTTTACTGGGTTTGAAACACTTGTGTCACTACGTATCGTTTTACTTGGGTCTGGGTTCATTTATGTTGCTGATGTTTGCGTAGTAGTTTACGATGGCGGTTACGCTAAAGGGCTTGCTTATGTCGATTGCAACTTCTCGACTCTATTTTTTTCTCAGCATTCTTGGGTTGATTGGGAAAACCACAAGGGTTATACTCTGCGTTTTCTAAGTGTTGTTACAAGACCGAAGTGAAGACTTGCTCCTATGTTCATAGTCTCTCCTATCAAGGGAGTTGTCACCTTGTCTTCGAGTTAGTGGTGGTTTACCCTGTGTGTGCACCATTGGTCTCAGAAGTTCTCACCAGATGGTGGGGGCCGACTCCAGTCTCCCTGTGTTGCTCCAAAGGGAGAATCCTTGATTACTCAAAGCTCAGTTTTGATAAAGGGAACCCATCATGTTCTGTTGGATACATGTTTAATGGTTATGAGTTAGTGGTGCATCATCGATAGTGTTCTATTGTTGGCTCGTCTTTGTTGATTATCCTGACAGTGGTTGTGGTTATTGGTATTTAGTCACTGCAATTGGGTATTATAACAGTCTAATTGATAAGTTCAACATTGTTAATTATTTGATTGGAGAAATGGGATCGAATACATAGTCATTGTATTTTACATGGTGATTATTGAATTGTTAACCCAACATTAGTTTTAAGTTGATTAAGTCACAACAATGCTTGGTGCATGATGCGTGGATAGGTGTGGCCTTCCTACAACATGTTAGGTTGAATTAACGATTGTTGTGACTGTGTGTTTAAATTACCAAATGAGAAGTATTGCAATTGTCGTAATTATGGCATGACCATCAGAAATGGTCACGGGGTTTTAAACAATATAGTTTTGTTGAAAATTTGATCAAATTATGAGATGCGATCGGGCTTACTATTGCTACCTAGTTATATTGATTGATAGCTCAACATTGTGTATGTTTAGATTCAGAGTAGTTGAACCTGTAGAGTCACATACATACTCTTCATTTTTTCGAATGGTCTGTGTATTCCAAGCATATTATGAGTTAAAATATTGATGGTTGTATTTGGCTGTCCGTTATGTGCGTTGATGATATCATGCATCGTAGTAGAGATAGACACAGGTTCTGTGACAGTATAACCTCATTAAAATTTAATTTTTAAATGAATTAAGGGACATAATCCGACACGAATTTTGAGTCTGTATTTTATTATTGAAATAATTCGTGGGTAGTGGTTGATGAATTGACGCTTAACAGAGTGGAAATAGGTGATTGTGTATTCACTTGGGAATTGTTTTAAAATATTAAATGGACAATGAGAAGAAACAAAACTCTTCTACAGGTTGTTGTGGTATGCATGATTGTCTTGTTTGGTGATATTGTGTTAAAAATTTGATTATAAACAGTGATGAAGTCAATGTACAAAATTAATTGAATTATACATAGTAGTTTTAATTTGATCTCATTGATTATTTGGTTGGTGTTATTTCCTTTTACAGAATGGTTTTATGGATTAATTAATTAATTTTATGAACAATATCTACTTTCTTTCCCTACCACTATTTCTCTTTTCTCTAATTACAATCCCATTGCCTTCCCACAATCATTTTTCACTCCATGTCCTAAAATTTAATTACAGTCAAGAAAATTATGTATAGAAGCAGTTTGAAGCCGCAGTTTCTTAGTTGGATCACAATGATATTTTCTTTGGTTTACATTATAGTTGATTGTCTGTTGTCCTTGATAAGTAACCATGTTTGTTTCCTCCCTCATTTTATCATGTTTCTCTTAATACAAACCCCTCGCATATCCCATGACCTTTTGTTCATCCCTTTCTCATTGACAACAGTTTAACAATTTATATGGATTGGATTACATGAGTCTGATATGTTGCTAAGCCAAAACCTATTTCATATTTTTAAGGAGTTTTCATGTATGGTTGTAAAGGAACTATTTTCCAATCAATCATGCATGCAGGAATGAGATTTTTCAGCCGAGGTATCCATGGTAGAGGGAACTGAGGGAGAGGTAATTGGAACTGAGGCCCAAGAAGGCCAAGATTCTCCATACACTTTGATGCTGACTCACAAGAGTTAGGCCAATTGTTTCAAGCCATATTTTTCAATTGGTTTGGGCAAGGAGTGGTCCAACCTAGGCCTGAAAGGCCTCCCTTCCAAGCTTCAGAAGTCCCCGGTATTCTTGTGCCCCCTCATGTCTCATTTCAACCCGAGGTTCCCGAAAATGATGGATGACAAGAGATTGTCCACCCAATAGTCTCCCAACATCATGGCTAGCCCAATTTGTCCTTACCTGATCCCCTGCCTATTAACCATATTTTCCAAGCTGCACCTGCCCACTCACTAGTTCAGTCCTCTCATGCTAGCAAAAGGTTGAAAACCGAGGCCCACCATGCCCCTGACAAAGGAAAATCCATTACTTCCCCTTCCTCACCCTCCAATGGATCTGATAAATTTGTGTGATCTAGGTGGATATCGATGGCCACCCACCTTTTCCAATTGGCTCAAAACAATTTTCTGACAATTTTGGCAATTTACTATTTTTAGTAGTTTTAACTTCCAGGATCATTTTGAGGGCCTAAATGAAGGTTTTTCGGGATCGAGCTTCTCAATGATAGATGAAAGCATGATTGATCCCCCAAAATGAATATCCTTGACGATACCTTTACAATGGGTTATAATACACCTAAATAGAGATTGTATGCAAAAGTTGCGACCCCGAGAAGTTGATGTACTAACTTACCCAGATGGGGCCCGCATGACTTTTGGCACTTCATCTCCTAGGGTTAGGTTTTTGGATGTCTAGGGTTTTTGGAATTCCTGTTTATTGTATAAAGGCCTTCAGAGCCTCATTGTAATCATATTTTTGCGAATGAGCACAATCGTCACATCTCTTCTCAGAGATAAGCCATCACCATTCCAACAAGCTTGTTTCCGCTACATTTTATAGTTTCAGCTTATTTCCTTATTGAATAGAAAACCAGTTTTACTGTATCTTTGTTATTTTGTGTTAAGCACCTGTTAATAATCTGTAGTCATTTCATTCTG
>ML796566.1:0-44821 GCA_009831015.1 Picea engelmannii
CGAGTAAGATCCAAACTATTCGGATGCCACCTCACCCAAGAAGCTTCTCCTTCTAGAAAATTCGAGAAACCGTACGTTTTTCCCACGTGCTGGAATGTCCGCACCCTAACTATATAGCAACCTGCGGACTGTTCGCACCCTGGCTATATAGCAACCTGTGGGAATTTTTCATTCTCGCACCCTGCCTATATAGCAACCTGCGGACATTTCTTTTTATAAGGTTTTTATATAGGAAAATGTAACTTTTTTCCTCAGGAAAAGTTCTTCTTCCTTCTCTCTTCAGGAACTCAGGCCACTGTGACCCCTCTAAAGGAAATAGATAGGTTTACATCATTAACGATCATAGGGATGATGAAAATAATGTGTAACACAGATTATGGGCTCATGGTTGTACAAAAGGTGAATTGACATGAGTACTTGGCTATGCATGAAAATGCAAGATGAGGACATGTTGTAAGGAACATGATAATGGTTGCATGTATGTAACATGCAAATAGATTTAATATAACCTATGGTTGGTTGTAGTATAAGACCTATTGTTGTCTTGTATTGGTCAATAATGACCTGTTGTTAGCAGGAAATTAACAACATGAATGAAATGTTGGTAATATTGATTCATATTGGCTTATGAGGACAGAGTTGTAATGATTAATGAAGGAGCGATATATATAGAGTCTGGGAAAGGCAGTGTTGGAGAATTTCCAAATAACTAATGGTTCATATTGACATATAGAGATGGATGGTAGCCATATATGTATGGCTTGGTGGGAAAGTGGTAAGGAGGAGGAGTCTAGGAAAGGATTCCATTTGCAAAGGCATGTTGGCCAGAAACTAGATTAAGACATGAAGAGAAGTGAGAATGGTTGTTTGGTTGCCTTGGGTAATATTGATATTACATAGTTATATTCCTAAATTGTAAATGTTGTTGTAGAAAATGGGCAAGAGTGACCTCTTGTTGGTTGTTTTCAAATAAGGCAATGTAATCGTGGATGTCTGTGAGTTTAGTCATGTGGATGACTGAAAGTTCTCATCAGAAAGGATGTTGTAAAAATGAAATAATTGTATATGAAGGATACAAATATGTCCAAGAAATGAACATAATTTCCTCTATGAGAAAATAATTATAAGAGGCAAAAGGAACAAAAGAAGTAGTGAGTGGTCAACTAAAGAAAAGGAAGAAACCTGTGAGAAGTTGAAGGATGAGATTGATTCCTTAAGAAGGGAACTAGAGAAAACAACTGATCATCTAAATAGAACCTTAAAGTTTGAGAAGAGTACATAAATATTAGATAACATTCTCAGTCATTAAAAATTGTCATTCATCAAAACAAGCCTTGGTTATGAAAATAATAAGAAAATTCTTGAAGAAAATGCAAGCACTAAGACATCAGAAAAGAAAATTGAAGAGAAGCCTTAAAGCTATGTAGATATTGTTAAAATCCCTAGCCACAATGGAGAAAACCACAAAGAAAGTAATCATGACCAAAAAGGGACTGATTTATCATTCAAGAAAGACAAGGATGAGTTCAGAATAGGTGCTCCATCAAGAATAACCTTCACAACTAGGTATCAAAATATTTTTCTTGGTTATTTATTTACTTGCAAAATTTTTGGTCATGAGGAAATATATTGCATAGTCTATGGAAGAAATAATTATGTGAGAAATAGAAGTAGAATACCTCACAATCATGAGAATGATCACATGAATGACCAAACTAGACATTTTGATAGGATTGTTGATAGAAACTACAATCCATTTTCTCCCCTACATTACAAATTTCAATGTTACAAATGCAATAAATATGGACACATAGCATGAGATTGTAGAAGCAACATGACAAAACCTTCTAGACTAGGATATAAAATGGTATGGAAGAGAAAAAAATATGTTGGTTGTGGAGCTTGATTATCTTCCTAATTATATGCATGTCAAATAAACTACAGGATACACAATTCATGCCCCCCTCGGCCATTAGGGGGGACAAAATTTTTGTTTTTTTGCAATTCAAATATTGTAATTTCATAGTCAATCTGGACCGTTCATTATAAGGTTGCAGATCTGACAATATAATTTATGCTAGGGTTTTTTTCCCTAGAAGGAAACCCTCTTTTATGAGGTAATTGTATTGTGGCTGTGGATTATTGTGAATATTGTATTCTCATAGAGGAGACTATGATAGAAATAAGAGGAAGTTAAAATGGGTGTGTTGTAGGTTGTATCCCTTGATTTTGTCTGATAATAATAAAGGAAGGACCTAGAAATTTCTCTGGTGGACATAGCCCACACTGGGTGAACCATGTGTATCTATGTCTCTATTGTATTGTGTATATTATGTGTTTTATTTCCTCATTTGTTTTATTTTATTTCTCTGCTATCTTGTTTTTCTAACAACTGGTATCAGGGCGAAAGGTAACTCGTAGGAAAATATGGTTCCTAGTTTGAGTGGGAGAAATGGTGGAATATGGAAAGTTTAGGGTCAAGAAATTTAACTGCCAAAACTACCAGTTATGGAAGATGCGGATGGAATATTATTTATATCAGAAGTATCTATTCCTACCATTGGGAAGAATAGTAAAGAAGTCGATGTCCATGAAGGACAAATAATGGGAGGTTCTTGATAGAAAGGCACTAGGAACAATATGACTGAGCCTTGGAGCATCGGTGGCTTTCAATATTTCAAAAAAAAAACAACGAAGGAGTTGATAGATGCATTGGATAAATTGTATGAAAAGCCCTCGGTGTCCAATAAGGTATTTCTAATGAAGAGATTATTTAATATGAAGATGTCAAAAGGTGGTTCTGTTGTAGATCATTTAAATGAATTTAATACGGTTACTAATCAACTAAGTTATGTAAAAGTGGACTTTGATGATGAGGTCAGGGATATTCTAATCCTATGCTCATTGCCAAAAAGCTATAATGGCTTGGTCATGGCTAAAAGTAACTATTTCTCTGGTTTAAACACTATAAAATTTGATGATGTTTTTGGGGTTATCCTTAGTGAGGAAATGTGACGGAAAAGCATAGGTAGTATGGAAAATAGTACACACACACACACACACACACACACACACACACACACATGATTGAAGGCATGAGATGACTTCTTGAGTAAGAGGGTAGTAAGGAAAATAGTATACTTGCATGGACTAAATAAGTTGATTGCAAGGCAATATGTATACTTTCCAGGTCTGAAAAATGCCATGGATGCATGGTTGACCCTATATTAAAGGGTCTGAAATATCTCATTGGAATAATAAATTGAGGAGGGTGTACTCCCTTCATCAAAAAGAGATAATATAAAAAGTTGAAAGAGAAATGAGAAAAAGTTCTATGTTTTTATCATCGAAGGGAATATGATTATGCCTTTGAAAATTCTATGTAAATTATTGTGAAAAATCATGAGTGAAATGATATAAGTAGATATGCAAGTGAAACTATGAAGTGTGTCAGTGGTGGACACACACAATATGTTGATGCATGTGGTTGAGTGCATTGTGAATGAAAACACAATAGAGTATTGTGCATGTATGAGTGTATAATTTGAATGCATGATCTAAATGCATGCATATATTCCTTATGGAATATTGAGTGGAACTCTAAAATGATAAATCTGAGGCCGAACCAAGGTTGAGGTCATTTCAGATAGTATGGGATATGTAATAGGAGAGTTGCATGTTGAATAAGTTCCATGTGGAGGAACTGTATAAATAATCTATTTGGAGAACAAATCCATATCCTTGATGATTGATGGGAATTAGATAGTGGGTTTCAAATATTATTTATATAAGAATTCTAGATTACATTCTAAAACATAATACATGCATGGGGAACATGCAAATGAATGTCAACCATTATGATGTCTAGATGGTAAAATGCATAATGCACAGGTTCATAATTCATTATGAACCAAAATCTTGTTGTTGTAGCATGTTGATGTACTCAAGAAGGTTAAGATAAACTTCACTGAGGATGCTCAAGGAAGAGAGCAGGCAGATCTGAGGAGGAATAAATTATAGAATCAAATAAGGAAAGAATATGAACACTTTTCTTACTTTAGAAACTCTGAATGATGAGATAGAGTTGTATGCTTTAAAAGCACAGTTGTGAAAATAATACAACTAGTAAATGAAAGATGACACCTGTAAGTATGTTTAAAGAAATGAGCTTGTATTGAGCCATATTATGCAGAGATAGAAAAGCCTTGGAATTAATTCACCTGAACTAAAATTTCCTCAATGTGCAAAGGCGTTGGAAAGAGGGAAGAGTCCCTTTCCCCTTTTATTGTTGAGTATTATGTTTCTCTAGGATGAGAAACTGTTATTTTGATGCATGTAATTTTTTTGACATGACAATGTTGATTGTGCAAGATTATAGAGATAGATGAAAATTTGATTATGGTCGAACTCATAAAAACAGAAAGGAATGATGTTGTAGAGTGCATAAGAATATGTTGAGGAAAATACCGAATTTTTCTGTTGATATTAAATTCTATGACACATGCATTTTAATATAACATGATAGCTAATATAATTGTGACTTTGATAATGCATGCATGTGTAGGAAAATATTGGAGTTGTTGAGGAGGACAACTACCAATTATGGACATCCTCAAGTAGGAGATAAATGCAATAAGGTTGTTGATAAAAGAGAACTATGAAAGGGATTGTGAGAGTTCCCATGAATCACCATTGATGAGGTAAAAATCAGAAAAGGGCATTGGCATCCAGAACGTGTGTAAAAATCTCATGCCCATGTGACATGAGAATTTAAAAAGGGATTGGGTAAGAATCCCTTATGAAATATTTTTATTCTTTGATGATATACATGAAATTTTGAGTGGTTTTTGTATTCCATTGATACCCAAGAAGGGTATGAATTCAAGAAAGAATAACATGAAGGATAGAGGGAGGAGCCTCTAGTATCCAAGGATGCTTAAGATCCTTGCAATAAAACTCATGAACAAAGTGTCACAAATACTTTGACCAATCGAGAATGATTGGGGACAGGGGTGATCATAAGAAGCACATCGAATTGAATGCATTGAGGAAATGCATGTCTGCATGAGAGGGTAGGTAATGGACCGCCCGTTATGGAAGAACAATCTTCCCGTATTCTACAAGAGTTAAAGAATGGTAAAGAGAGAAATTGGGTGGCCTTAAATGTTCACACCCTGGTTACTAGTAAAGAAAGAATGCTTAGAGGAATTTGTGTGGAACTTTAGTTTCATGTCTAATGATTTGAGGATATGATCGGCTCAAAGCAAGAGGGACAATCCTACTGTAATAATGAATGTGGATAGAGAATCCATGTGGTGAGAGGTTGGTTGAGACCCGACACACCATGCAAGAGTGCCTAATATGAAATATGGTAATATGAAAATCAATGTAAGGGTGCATTGTGTATGAATGTGGCCACGAAAATTGGCACATTGATTGAATGTTTGAATGCATTTTTTAAAGGATTGGTATGCTAAAGTAATGCATATGAAAGGAATGGTATTTCCTTTTTGAGTAAATGGATGTGGTTGTTAGTATGCACAGATTTTGAAAAATTGTTTGGAAGCCAATCCAAGTGTGCAAGGAAAATATAATGTGAATGAGAAACTAACAATTTGTTTGTTTTTGTGAAGTTGGAATTGTAGGAAGAAAGGGTCTTGGATAGGGTAGTGTTATAATCCCATGAGGAAGACCAATGCCTACTGAGCCAAATTGATATGAGAAGAAAGTCTCATACTTGTGAATCTAGTTTCTGTATGGAACAAATTTGAAAATAGAAATATGCAATGAAAATCTGTGGTTAACAGATTTAAAAGAAACATTTTATTGAGAAATTGATAATAACATATCATAATTAATGTATGAACGCGGTACATGTGAGATGAAATATCTTTCCTGGAGCAACATATGATGGTTTTCAAGCTTGGAAAGTGTGGAAAAAGGATATTTTTGTGACATGAGAACCATGTGATAATCCATGATTCCCTTAGAATGATGTGTCATGGTGACACGGGCTAGAAGGACGCCTCGGCAAGAGAAATTCGAAGGGACGCCTTAGCTGTAAGAATCAAGGAAGTATCGAAAATTATTCTTGTGCAAGAAATCCTTGGCAAGGAAAGATGGACCACCTGAGGGAATGTATAACAGAGAAGGGGATGCCTGAGCCTGGGCCTGGAAGGTGAGTGACCGCAAGGAAGAAGGGACTTTGATAATTCTTGTAATATGTTTATTATGATCCTGCACACAATGGGTATGTCAAACAAAATAGTGAGCCAAATTAATGAGACAACCATATGGATGCAAATCCATAAGCTGTACAGATAAGTATAATGTTGATTGAAAATTTTCTCTTGAATTATGAACAATAATAAAATGTTTATGCATGAAATTATGAATTAACATTCTTTTTGTTTGAAATTGTTGTAGGAATGTGCTAAATTCCAAAGAGTCTGGAAAGGACTAGGCCAAAAAGAGGAATAACATTGTTGAGGCAGATGAAAAAAGAAGACATGGCAGGTGTTGCTAAGAAGTAAAGAACATTGAGGATGGTGTGTTGGACATATTGTATTGATGTCAACAACTGATCTAGGTGGATATCGTTGGCCACCCACCTTTTCTAACTGGCTCAAAACAACTTTCTGGCAATTTTGACAATTTACTATTTTTAGCAGGTTTTATCTTCCGGGGCCATTTTGAGGGCCTAAATGAAGGTTTTTTGATATCTAGGTTCTCAATGATATCCAAAGGCATGATTGAGCCCCCAAAATGAATCTCCTCAATGATATCTTTCCAACGAGCTATCATACGCCTAAAACGGAGATCATATGCAAAAGTTACGACCCCGGGAAGTTGATGTACTAACTTACCCAAACGAGGCCCACATGACTTTTGGCGCTTCATCTCCTAGGGTTAGGTTTTTGGATGTCTATCACTTTTTTCATTCCCATTTATTGTAAAAGGGCCTTCAGAGCCTCATTGTAACCATATTCTTGCAAATGCGAGTAGTCGTCACATCTCTTCTCAGAGATAAGCTGCCACCATTCTAGCGAGTCTTTCACTCTGTATTTTACAGTCTCTGTACATTTATTTCATTAGTAGAAATCATGTATTACTGTATATCTGTGTTTATGGTTGCATATTTGATACATTTCTGTTATATTATTGAATATCTGTGATATCTCTGTGCATTTCTTTATTATATCTCCGCTCTCATTTCGTGCTGAAAATAATCCAGATCAACAACCCTGATGCACATGAAGTTAAGAAGGGAAAGCACAGTGCAAAAACGTGATCATGATCGAAATCCCCAAAGAACAAACTGTTGAACAATTGAGAGGGGGGGGGGTGAATCAGTTGTTACTATGCTTAAATTTTTATGCCCATTTTAAGCTCTTCACAGAACACTCAATGACGAACTCAATGATGTATAGAAGTAAGCAATAGAATATTAAACATCAATCACACACATGAGATATACAGAGACAGATATTTCCTGAGGAAACCCATAAAGGGAAAAACCTCTTCTTGATATTATAAGTAATCTTTATTTTGTTTACATTATCATACTTGTGAGCTCCAACTCCTCTTGAGTCTACAACCTCTGTTTTGCAAGATACAACTTGCTGAGAGCACCAACTCTCTGTTTTCTCTAGCTCCTACTTGAAGGAAGCACCAACTCCTTGGTTTCTCTATCACCCACTAGAAGGAAGCACCAACTCCTTAAGTGTTCCAGCACCAACTGGATGGAAGCACCAACTTCCAGTCATACAGACACCAACTTGTATAACAAAGAACAACAGTTCTCCCTTGCACCACCCTACCACCCGATTTTTCCTAGATGCAACCAGATGGAAGCTACAACTCCCTGTGTTCAAGCACCCACTTGAAACTTTGAGGAAAACACTCCTCCCTAGAACCTCCCAACCACCCTAAAATATAAATCTTTGCTTGCTTGAATCTATTACAGTGATACAATATTCATCAATGGATTACCAGTCTCATCACTGTTCTAATACACTGCTCTGCTCTAGCTACTTCAGTGTCCTTCTCCTCACATATTTATAAGATTTATGTTCTTTTGCTTTGTATCTGCATGCACACCTTGAATGTTTCTTCCTCTCTCAGTTATGCATTTCTGTTCTATGTACTACACTTCTTCTGTACGATTCAACAGATATACACAGCCTGCTTTTACCTGCATGAATAACTCTCTCTCTAGAAGAAACCTCCTCTTCTCTGTTCTGCATATATTTATCATGCCCAGTCCTCTGCCAGATCATACACCTAACTCTTCATCCCCTCTGTCGATTACACTGAGTCTTTTCTTCATCCATGGACATTATGCCGAGACTCTTTGGCTTCTCTAGAAGCTACCATCTTTGACCCTTTCCCTCTTAAGAGCCAAGCATGAGGGTGCTTCGTGATTTCTCATATCGCGACCTCCTGCTGTGAGTTGCCTCCAAACTCCTGATATGCGAAACTCTGAAATGACTTCATATCAGATCAATAGTCGAGGTATCTCTCTCTGATCAACGACTGCAATCAATATCATGGAATCTGACTTCATATCAGATCAACGGTCCAGATCCTTTGTGATTAGATGACCCAGATCATTTCACGACTTCACATATCATGATTTACTACAACTCTCACCTTTGACTTCTCTAGCTTGTGAGTTAGCAAAATGTTGATCTCTTGCCAGGTGTCCTTTGGATCCAATGACCCAGATCATTTCGCAAATTCACATTTCACAAGTTCCTCCAACTCTCACCTTTGAGTCTTCTAGTTCGCGAGTTAGAAAAATTCCAATCGCTCTCCATGTTTCCTCTGGCCCCAATGGCCAGGATTCCTTCGCAACTTTGGAGTGTTGACTGACTTCTAGGATTATCCTCCTTGCAACTCCATAGGATCTAACCGTTGTTGGTCCTTCATGCTTCGATCCAAAGGCTGAGGTATAATATCCTCCTCTACGCGCTCCTCCTGTCTGGACTCTGATCTAACGAACATCGGGTATTCTGGATCGGTGATCCATGGGCCACTATCGCTCCTCCTCTTGATCTTTAGCTTTCTCAAATCTCTAAGTGTCAAAGGCCATAACCTTTGATCCTTCTGCGAGCCTTGATGACTTGGACCTCATCTGTGTTTCTGGGAATGCTATCTCTCCTGATCTTTGGTAATGGAATTCACCTCTGCTTTGGCGCCCACTTGTGCTCTGCGTGCAATGCTACGCTATTCCTTCTCAGCTTCTCAAACTTGTTCTTATGTATCTTCGTTGCTTGTTATTCTATGTATTCTCTTATGGTTATTTTTCTTGCCATGTAAACTTTGTTTGTAAACCTACCATCATCGTTGTTGTTCTTGCCATCAATTACAAGCACACTTTGCCTGTAAACATGCCAACAATATCCCCCTTTGGCATTGATGGAAACCTTGAATGGATGCACTATTCTACTTAGACCTCCAACTGTAGCTCTGCACTATTCTTCGTAGACCTCCAACTGTAGCATCCACACCTTTTCTCCCCCTTTGACATCAATGTCAAAGAAAACATGATCCCCTTGATCTATTCCAATATTTTTCAGAGGTATCAGATATTCAACCAACACATACTCCCCCTTACATAATGGACTCTCTTAAGTTGACAATGGGGTCACGCCCAACTTATGGTGTAGATACTCAAACTAAGCTTGTGCAAGCGGTTTAGTGAAGATATCAACAATCTGATCTTTGGATGGAATATAATGAAATAAACCACAGAGTTGGTTACTTTTTCTCTCAAGAAGTGATACTCGATGGGTATATGCTTGGTCTTGGAGTGAAAGACAGAATTATTTGACACACTAATTGCACCGGTATTATCACAATAAATTGGGATTGGTGCAATATATTTTACCTCCAAGTCTGCAAGTGTCTAAATCATCCATAATACTTGGTTACAACAAGTGGCATCTCCAATGTATTCAACTTCTGTAGTTGATAAGGAAATGGAACCTTGCTTCTTTCTCAACCATGATACAAGGGAATCTCCTAAGAAGAATTCACCTCCACCCGTTATTTTCCTTTCATCCACGCAGTTAGCCCAATCAGCATCTGAATAGACTAATAGTTGAAAATTATGATTCCTAGGATATCATAGGCCATAGTCCATTGTTCCTTCCAAGTATATGAATATTCTTTTGACAGCTAACAAATGAATCTGTTTAGGTGTGGCTTGATACCTTCCTACCAGTCCAACAACATGCATTATGTCTGGACAGGATGTTGTGATGTACAATAGACTGCCTATCATAGACCTATATGAACTCTGATCAACATTAGGTGAGTCATCATCCTTGCTTAACTTACATCCAGTGACCATAGGTGTGCTCATAGGTTTAGAATCTTCCATTTGAAACCATTTCAAAATTTCTCTTAGATATTTTTCTTGAGAAATAAATATTCCTCTAGACATCTGAGTAATTTGTAGGCCAAGAAAAAATGATAGTTCCCCTATCATAGACATTTCAAATTCAGACTGCATGGCAGAAGAAAACCATTTTACCAGTGAAGCATTATTACTACCGAAGATGATGTCATCTACATAGACCAACACAATGAGAAAATCATTACACTTTGTTGTTGATTCAGTATTGTTCACCTCTCTTAATGGAATTCCTTCATCGACTTTTATGTCAATACAATCAACCAATTTATGCAACCTCTTATTATAGCATCAATATCCTTTATTGTTTGTAGCATACCCTAAGAATATTCCTTCATTATCCCTGTCATCATACTTGCCAAGGTTCTCATTATTATTTTTTATGTAGCACTTACTCCCAAAGACTTTAAAGTGTTTTATTGAAGAAGGTCTTCCATACCACAGTTCATAAGGTGTCTTATCACTGTGTGATCTGAGGTGGGATTTGTTAAGAACATGTACTACTATGTGTATTGCTTCTACCCAGTAGGTTTGACCAATGTTCTTCTCATTCATCATTGACCTGACCATTTGTTGCACGGTTCTATTTTTCCTCTCAACTACTCCATTTTGTTGTGGATTTCATGGGATTGTGTATTCTCTTTTGATCCCATTTTTATCACAGAATTCCTTAAAATCACTTGACATAAATTCTCCTCCTCTGTCTGATCTTACTGCCTTTAACCTCTTACCTGTTTGATTCTCATTTAAAGCCTTAAATATTTTAAATTTCTCAAATTATTCATCTTTTTCTTTGAGAAAAGCAACCCAAGTAAGTATGGAGTAATCGTCAGTGATCAACATAAAGTAGTTTTCCTTCCCTATTCCTTCTTGTCTTGATGGTCCACATAAATCTATATGAATTAATTGGAGTGGTTTCTCTATTGAAGTAGAGCTCTTGGATTTAAACTGAGTCCTGGTTAGCTTTCCTACTTGGTAGAGTTTACACAAAGAGTCTTGTGGCTTTGATATTCTTGGAATATCTTTTACTACCTCAAGTTTTTTGAGCTTGATTAAGTGGTCAAAGTTTAGATGTCCAAGTCTCCTATGCCATAACTAGATTTCATCATGTTTTCTTAGATAGCACGCTTCTCTATCTTCTTTCAACACATCTACATTATTATCTTTCCTTATGCCTTTGGCCACCACTTGTCTCGAGTTTACAAACTTTATCTTGCAATCCTTGGAAGTGAACACCACTTCACATCCTCTATCACACATTTGACTTACACTGAGAAAATTATGTTTCAACCCATCTACAAGAAAAACATCTTGGTCTTTTCCTTTTCCATTACTTAAACTCACCATCCCTTTACCCTTGATTTTACCTGGAGCATCATTTTCAAAGGTTACGTTTCCTAATTTGCTTTCACTTAGAGATAGAAACTTACCTTTGTCTCCCATCATATGTTTGGAGAAACCACTACCAATATACCAGGGGTTCTTTTGTCTTTGAGCTGACAGCACTAGTCCACACTTGTCATTTTCTTTCTTCTTCCAAACCTTGACATTTTCAGCAGAAGGATTCAAATTTGGTTCATAGTTCCTTAAGCGACAGTCTGCATCTTGATGTCCATAATTATGGCAGGTGTAACATTCTAGTTCATTGAATAAAGGATCATAACGATTGTTATGATTAACCTGTTTCCTTTTCCAATCCATCACATGATTTGCAGTATGTGGTTGTTTGTTACTTGGTTGTTTCATTCTTTGTTGCGACATATATCTATTCCTTGAGTGTCTTGATTTCTCATATCTAAATTTTAAGGAGCAATTTACAACTTTGTGACCAAAGTTAGAACAGTAATAACGATATCCATAGAAAAATCCTTTGTACCTAGAAAATGGTTTTCTTCTTTGAGTAGATCAATTTCGTCCATGCTGATGATTTCTTTGAGCAGAGGGTATACTATTTATTTTTTCTATAGTTTCAGTTCTGGTACTTCTTCCTTCGCTCTTCCTTGGTGGTTGATTATGTTCCTTTGTTTCTCCATATTTATTGTTGTCAATGCATGTAGATTTGACAAACTTAATGTATTCTTTGTTGCTTGGCTGGCCATTATTTGATCCTTCTTCATAACCCAAACCAGTTTTCAAATTTGGATTCCTTTGCTGATTCAGAATGGTGGCTAATCCTTCTGAGGCTTTAATGCTTGGAAGATTTTGGAGATATAATGCTTTAAACTTCTCCATTTCTTTTCTGATTTTTACTACCTCTTCTTCCAAGTCTTCACATCTTGCCTTCTTTTATGATAACTTGTGTTTCAAAATGTATTCTATTTTCTTTGCTTCTTCTAATTCTACTTTTAGCATGGAAAAGTCTTCATCAGGTTTTTTACTGTCTTTCTCGAACTGTATCAACAATTGTTTTTTCTTCTTCTTCTTGAGTCTGAGTCTAGCAATTTCTTCTAGAGCATTGATCAGTTCTCCTTCCAAGTCAACCAAATCTTCTTCATCATCAACATCACTTCCTGTGATTTTATTATCATAATCCTCTTTGTCCATTAACATAAAGTCATTAATCTTTTCTTCACAAGAAGAGTCACTATCTGTGTCTCCTAAAGAGTCATCATTGTTTACACATAAGCTTTTCTTTATACCAAATCTCTTGAATTTGTACTTCTCTTCACCTTCAGAGTTCTGGTCCTTCTTCTTGTGTGGACACTTAGATGCAAAGTGACCTATCCTTCCATAGTTAAAACATTTGAAGGGCAGCTTGCCTTGGTACTTGCCCGATCCTTTCTTTAGTCGTCTCACAATTTTTTCTTCAATTTCACCAGGCTCAGAATCCTCATTCTTATCTACTTTAAATGATGCTTCTCTAGAGGTGGGTTTATCTTTAAATATCCTCATTTCATATGTAGTCAATGTTCCTAGAAGTTGATCAAAATCCAAGGATTTTAGATCATTAAGTTCTTCTATAGAAGAGACCTTCGGGTTGAACCTATTTGGAAAAGATCTCAAAATCTTCTGAACTAAAGAGCGTTCCTCAATTTTTTCACCAGGTGCTTTCATTGAATTTACTAGTTCTTCAACTCTCAGAAAGTACTTCCCAACAGTTTCATCCTTGTTCATCTTTAGTTGCTCAAACTGTACTTTGTAGGTTTGAAGATTGACATCCTTTACCTTCTCATTACCTTCATAACTGCTAATGAGTTTGTCCCACATTTCTTTGGCAATTTCTAAGTGCATAACTTTTACAAATTATTCTTCTGCAAGCCCACTTAGAATAGAATTCATAGCCTTAGCATTGAAGCTGAATTCTAGATTGTCATCCTTATTAGCTAGTACAACTGGCTTTACATAACCAATCTCTACCACATCCCATACATCTGCACCTAGGGCCATTATGTATGTTCTCATCCTAACTTTCCAAAAGGAAAAGTTTGTTCCATTGAATAGGGGGGGCCTTATTGGTTGAAGTTCCTTTAAGGCATCACATGTTTAATATTCCTGATCTACCTTTAGATAAAAGGAATTGACTCTGATACCAATTGTTGAACAAATGAGGGGGGGGGGTGAATCATTTTTTACTGTGCTTAAACTATTATTCCCATTTTAATCTCTTCACATAACACTCAATGACAATCACAATGATGCAGAGAAGTAAGCAATAGAATATTAAACATCAATCAGACACATGAGATATACAGAGACAGATATTTCCTGAGGAAACCCATTAAGGGAAAAACCTCTTCTTCTTGATATGATAAGTAATCTTTATTTTCTTTACATTATCATACTTGTGAGATCCGAATCCTCTTGAGGATACAAGCTCTATTTTGAAAGATGAAACTTGTTGAGAGCACCAACTCTCTGTTTTCTCTAGAACCTACTAGAAGGAAGCACCAACTCCCTAGTTTATCTAGCACCCACTAGAAGGAAGCACCAACTCCCTAAGTGTTCCAACACCAACTAGATGGAAGTACCAACTTCCAGTCATACAAGCATGTTGGCAACCCAACATATTTTTAACTTTTTAAAGCGTCAAATAATAATCTATGTAACTGCCTACCTGGGGTCATACATTTTTGTCCTTCATAAGAAATTTTTTAAGCTACAAATGTGAGTTTTCAGTTATTCCTAGCGTTTTTGTTTTCATGATTCGTTCATGACTGAAAGCATGAACACGAAGCATTAAAACTTGTGACTGTATTACTTCTTCATTTAAAAGTTTATGAAAGGTAGATGACTCCACAATTTTTGTTAATAAAGACTTTGTTTCCTGCTATCATGCTCATCTTCTTTATTGACTCCTCAAATGTGAAGCATGCTTATGGATTGTTATTGGAATCAACAAGGGTCCTTTTAGTATAAACCTTGATATATTTTTGTGGCTCTTGGTCATGTGTTTCCTTGTCAATACATTTTGTTTTATAAAATTTTTCCCTATCCTAAACTTTAGAAACCAAACCTACCTTGTTGCGTAATGATGAAGTTTTAATGCACCTGGTCATGGCTTGTACCATGTGAGAGGTGTCAGTTTGATGACAGTATGCCCATCACTTCGATCTTAGTTTTAGGTTCTGTATGTACTTCTCACATTCATTTCACAAAACGCCTATCATTTTGTATTGAGGAACTTATGTTCATATGCCCTAGGGTTATTGATGAGTTTTGGGTCTAAAATGTCGCTCTGGTTTTCTCCTTCAAAACCCTCCATACTCACTGTGTTTTATTAACTGCTTGTCGAATCCCCATGGCCCCAGTTGTTAGGATTGAACCCAATCGCTCTCAGACTCTGCTCCTGTGCAATGATGCAAGGGAAGATCTTGTGGGTCAAGGCTGGCTTATTTTTATTGAGAAATTCCAGGGGTTCAATTTGTGAACTTCTCAGGAATTTTCCCTTTTGTTTGATAGATGTCGAGCCAAGGTGGGAGATGTTCAGGTCAAATTCAAAGAGGAGTTTTTAGGTCAAGAAACAAGTCTTCCTTTGACCGGGCATAAGTGGTTCAAAAATGCTAAAGTTGAGGAGGTTCCATAGAGCCTTTTCTTCACGTCTCAAAAAATCAATTGTTGCGACAGAGGTATGCCTCTGTCCATGTTGAAAACCTGATGGCATGGCTTGCTAGCAGTATTGAAACAATTCATGATGTGTGAAGGCCATTTTGGTTTTTTTTTTCTTTATCACCTACGTTTTCTCATGAGCTTGATTGGGTTTTCATTAAATATGCAATATTACCTGTGGAGAAGCTTGTATAAAATGGAAAAGAGGTATAAAAGACAGTAGTTGGATTCAATCTTGTTTCACCATGACTTAATAAAAATACTATTAGTACACCAATTGAAGTTACAACATGATGACTAGAATGCCTTCCTAGCCCAAAACAGTTTTGTTGACTTGAATGCTATAGAGGTTGACAAACCCATGATAGAGGAAACCGTAGTCCCTTCATCTACACAGGCTTGTATTACAGCCACCCTCAGTAAGCTTATATTCGACCCTAAAGATGTTGAGAAGAGCCATCCTAATGCCTATGTTAAGAATACAAACAGACTTGTGGGGAAGCCATCTAAAGATGATATCGATTTAGGTTTTAAAAATAAAAGGGAAGGTAGGTTGATCTCGAGGAAACTATGAAATAAATCAAACCCTCATGTGAGCTTGATCAAAATGATCGAGATCCATGAAAGCTCAGACTTGGAGATCGACAGATTCTGGGCTGAAGAAGACCCTCCTTCCTTCCAAGAAGAACCCCGCCAGGCTTACAATTTTGTGGATAATATCCCACCTTGCTTGAAGCACAGTTAGGGGTTTCCAGGTATTAGTTTTGATAACAAATCTAAAGGAAACAGTGAAGACAGTCTGACACACAACCATGGGTATTCTCAAACGGCCATCACAGGTTTACAATGCGAAACTTGTATGTTCTGGACAGGGATGATTTTAAGGATGGTTTTTTTTTTTTAAATGTAGAAACCTTGGCGAATATTACTAATCCTTCATATGCCAATTATAAATGTTTTGCGATATTTTTGTTAAAATATTCAAATTTATAAGGATTTTATATAGTTTTTATAAAATTTTGGCGATTTTTAAGGTAAAATAATTTTATCCTATAGAATTTGGGCGAACCATTTTTAAAATAGCGAATCTTGTTTTTGGAAAAACCATGGAAAATTAGCCCATGAGCGAAATTTAGCCCCTAAAATCATCCATGGTTCTGGATTGACAAGTATTACACGGACATACCCATTTTACAATCATAGATCAAAACCCTCACCGATTTGGTCGACCCCCTAACAGAGGAAAATTGTAGGCTCAAGCCCAGTGTTTAGAGACAAGGAAAACGTCCGAAAACAACAGGGAACATCATACTAAAAAATGTTGAAAGTATCACAGCAATGATCAATTCTAAGATCATGTGAATCGATTTGATTTTCTAGTTAAAGGTAAAGATTTATTTTTGTATTAAAATAGTGTTACCTTCTTGTTCATAGAATAAATTATATTTTATTACTAAAATAAGACTAGCTATAGAATCAATAGATTCTGTAGCCAGTCTATTCTTATTCGAAATTTGGAAAATATTGGTTAAATGTATATCTGAATTTATTTATTTCATCTTTTTGTTTCAATATATTTGGGAGTTTATGGTGACTAAATGATATGGAGCCTTTTTTAATCTTATTAGCCATATCCATGGCTCATTTGTTTGTAAACAGAAACAAACTCTTTTTCGTTTTTAGAGATTTAGTGTGATTTGGGGTGGTTATATCCTCCCTATTTTTGTAATCAGTAGATGATTATAGAGATTTAATCTTATCTTATAAGATAAGACAATTAGCTTTTATGAACCCTTTATAAACTCATATTTTTGTAATTAAATCATCTTGGCCTGGGGCTGAAGTATGGACAATTAGTTCACAGACTTGAATGGAACAGAAATGCATATAGCTTCTTGTGTATGATGTCTTAGTTTAAGTTATGTTTATCTTTACATGATAATAGGTGTTGATAGCTTTTGTCTTCATGCTTATTATGAGTTGGGATAATTCATTTATAAATACTGTCCATACGTGATGTTTCAGATATTATATAGAGTGGTCATTCATTCAACCCAAATGATAAGATTTTTCTTTAATTTTGTTGAATGATTAAAAGCATGTTGTTACAGTTAGATTTATCTTATTTGTAATTACTTGCAATCACAAATACCACAACGATTATTTGCATCTCTTCATTCTATCGTTAAAATTCAATAGTCAATATACTGTTTTGCATTTATTCCCAACAGTTTCAAGGTTCATTGCAGATTTATCTCTTGGACAGACTGGCTATACATTCCATAATTATACAGATGTTGGATGCACATTGATTAACTCATTGATAGGTTAGTTCATTTCTTTCTATTGCTTATTTGTTTACGAAACTCTAATATATGGTTTGTCTTTGATCGTCCACGTACTTCTATTTCGTAGTATTTTTTTTGTTTAATCTTAGATAAATAAAGAAAAAACAAAAAAAAAATAGTTTATGTGCTTTCTTTATCTTCTTTTGTTAAAGAAGCCATCTTTTCATAGATTTTCGTGAGTTTAGATTAAAACTCGCAGCTTGTACATCATGCACATAAATTAGATAAACAGATCTGTTGTGTAAATATTATTTAAAATAGTTATATAGATACGTATATACATATATACACTAAGTAGTTATTTGTTAGTTTGCTCTTTTTCTTTTATTCGTTTCTTTTAGGACTTTAAGATTGGCCAATAGAGCCATTAAACCTGTCAGAGCGAGTCACACCAAACGGCTTGGGTTATTTAGACAACCCCGGACCGGATTCGTTCTTCCAATTGACGGACAATCATTTTTTCTCATCAACAAATGGCGCTAGAAGGAGGGCATGAACACGATTGATGGCACGTGGAGGTCACAAGACTCCTCCCACACACACCCACTCCCCTATAGTAACAAGAAGTCATTCTGACGACAATGTTACTTCTCAAACAACAACCGCCTTAAACGAAAATCCACAGATTATCGTTGAGCCAGTAACACTAAACCCTTCAGGGTCTGACGTACAATAAATTGTTCATCAATCACTTCTAAGGACACATAGTGAATTGGCCCGTATCATACAACCAGGTCGACCACTGAATCAACCCTTAGATTTCTCTAATATCAGAGAGCAACTCGAAGGCACTGGTCTTCTACTAAATCCTACGGATCTAGATCACAACCCCACTCTTGCAGCCAGAGGATCTAGTATCCCACCTTCACCACCGCCTTCATCTCCTTCCTCTTTAGGAGAAGAGTCATCATACAAAGGCAGTTCTTCACCTTAGCCTTTGACACCACCCACGCCCATGGAAAATCCAAACATTCTTACCAGACCTTGGCTTGATCAAGATGTTGTGGCCATACCTAGACCTCAGCATCCTTTGCCTAAACATCTAGAGAAATGGCTCCCTAAATTCGATCCAGATTCTAAGCAAATCGCTGAGGATCACATAAAAAAATCCATGCTAGACATTAGACTCCGAAACGTAGAACACGAAGATGTAGTATGTAGAATTTTCCCATATACATTCGAAGGCAATGCCTCTATGTGGTATTTTTCCCAACAACCCCACACCATTGTATCTTGGGATAGATTCGAATCTTGTTTCCTTGAGAAATTTGGAGACGACAAATCTCCCGAAGTCTTAGTCATGGAACTCTCCAGTTTAAAGATGAACCCCAAGGAGAAAATAAAAGACTTTAATCAAAGGTGTCTAACATTAAAAAAATGAATCCCTATTGATTCAATGCGTGCTGAAAATCTTATCGTCGCATACTACACCAAAGCCTTACACCAAAACATAGAAATCTGGGTAAAAAGGTCTAAGAAGGCAACATTATTGGAAGCCTTCGAGGAGGAAAGCCAAATTGAGAAAGATATTCTAAGCCTAAAGGATAATATCTATAATGAGGCAGAGATTACTTCATCTTCCAAGAAGAAAATTAAAATTCTTCCTAGACCTCCCCAAACCAAAACTCAATCAGACAGTTCAGATCTAGAAAGTTTACATAAGGTCGTTCAGAAATTGTCTAATCAAGTCATAGATTTAAGGAGATCGGTTGAAGAAGCTTCTTCAAGAAAAGGTTCTTACAAACCCCCTTTTAGAAAACCTTTTCCCACAAACTGATCCAACTTAAATTCTGAAGGCCTTAATTTAGAAAGCCTACAATATGTGATACAGACAATCCTTGAAGATCATCATAACTTAGTTCCCCCTCAGATTTCTAAAGATGTAGTTGAACAAGAAATAGTGGAAGAGGACGAATCCTCTCCCAACATCTTCGGGCATTTTTTGGATAGTATCTTTCAAGCCAATTTTGAAATGGTTCATCCTTATAATACCAGAAGCAAAACACAAAACAAACCCTCTTCTGAAATTGGAACTCGTGCACCTCAAAAACAGTTTAAGGAGACTGAAACTAAACAGAATTCAGCAACCCCAAGTTTAGAGTACGATCTGATTGAATACCTTAAGAAACTTAGAGCTAATATTTATGTTTATGAATTGTTGAAATTTCCTTTTCTTCTGCAAAATATGCTTCTGAACATTGTAGAAAACAACAAAAAGAACAATCTAAAAAAAAACAAATTTGCAGAAAACAACCCTAAAATATCTCAAAAGGTTCTCGTTAAAATGACACTAGAACCCTTGGATAAAAGAGACCTTGCTGTAAAAAGTGTAACAAATGTAGATAGAATAATTCCTGGGACTGCAACTAAAAATCAACAAAGTTATGTTGTTAACACTCGTAGAAATGTCTGTTGACCTTTGAAACTTTCAATAGGAATGTACATAATTGTATGGTAGATTCTGGCACATCATCAAATGTAATGCCTTGGTCTGTTTTCCAGAAAATCAATGTTGAAGTCCAACCTTCAAGTCTGAAAATTATCAGCTTGATCGGACCAGTGTTAAGGTGATAGGTGAATTAAAAAATGTCCTTATCAGATTATCCTCTAATCCTAAAGTTCACCAGATTATTGATATTATTGTCATGGACATCCCTAAAGTATATGGTTTATTTTTAAGTAGGGATTGGTCCGAACAACTTCATGGTTACTTTGCGACTGATTGGTCTCATTTGTGGCTGCCAGAGAATGGAAAGCCTAACAGAATCAAGATCAATCGTGAGCATTATCTCAAGCTTACCATGACTGATTTAAATGACACTAATGAACCATTTACTGCTTCTGCTAATTCACCTGAAATGCAGGGAATGAACACCTTTTTCGGTAACTTCATGGAAGAAACTTCTACCATTACTAACCTGGAATAGCAGTCGGAACTCATGACATGCACACATTCAGCAGCTCTCCCTAATGTGTCACATTCAACTGATGAGACTCACATATGGTCTCTCTACTTCGATGGGTCCAAATCTAAATAAGAAGCTGGTCAGGCAGGTAACAAAACTTAAGTTAACTTAATTCTATTCGGCGATTCAGAAATTGTGGTCAGGCAGGTAAGGAATTCTATTCATTGCCTATCTCCACACCTGAAAAGTTATCAAGCTGAGTTATGGAATCTAATGCACAAATTTTCCGCATTTAACATTAATTCCATTCCAAGATTAAATAATTCTGAGACTGACTTGTTGGCTAATGTTGCTTCTAAACTGTTTCCCACAGAAATCCTTTCTCAGAATGCATTCTCCATTGAGTTGTTGTTCAGACCATCAGTCCTGGACAATATCACTAATTGGAGAGTGTTCGATGACGATCAACAGATCATCAGTTTCATGCACATGGAAGAAACTTTCCTAGGTGTGGTTATCGATGAAGGCACCCACAACGAAGACCTCCGCAATTTTACGATAATATCGGACCCAAGGTCTCTGGAAACCACATCAGATCTGGTAAATTCTATCCCAAAATCTGTGGTAAGATTAGAAAAGTTTTATGATTTGCATGATAAATTTAGAAAATTAGTAAATTGTAAAATGAATAGTTCTTCCTTGACCCATGAAAAAGTAAATCTAGGAACTAAAGATAATCCACAATGCATCAATTTGGGAACGGGATGTTCTGAGCAAGAGAAATCAGTCTTTATTAAAAATTTTAAAGAATTTAAGGATGTCTTTGCTTGGACATATGATGATATAAAAACATTCGACCCTAACATTATACAATTCATCATCCCCATGAAACCCTTGACTCAGCCTTTTCAACAGAAGTTAAGAAAGACGCACCCAAATCTAGAACCAACGGTCAAGAAGGAACTAAACAAACTATTGAATGCAAAGATAATCTTCCTGGTAAGTCATACTCAGTGGGTTTCTAACCTTGTCCCTGTGAGGAAGAAAAGTGGTGAAATCCAACCATGTGTCGATTTCCGAAACTTAAACTGAGCATTTGATAAAGACAACTACCCCATTCCTCCAATGGAACAAATTCTCCAGCAGGTATCCGGTTCTGAAAGATTGTCGCTACTAGATGGTTTTTCAGGGTACAACCAAGTCCTCATGACTCCTCCAGACCAACTGAAAACCACTTTCCATACTCTATGGGGAACCTATGCTTATAGAAAGATGCCCTTTGGGATTATAAATGTCAGTGCCACTTTCCAGAGAACGATGTATATCACTTTTCATGGTCTAATCAATCAATATGTAGTATTCTATCTCGATGATGTCACAGTTTTCTCCAAGAATAAGGAGGATCACTTAGCCCATCTAAGATCTATTTTACAATGATGTTGTAAGTATGACATCTCTCTGAATCCTAAAAAATCAGTATTTGAAGTAGAACAAGTAAATATTCTCGATTTCATAGTATCCAATGAAGGTATGATCATTGATCCCGAGAGGACTCAAGTCATTTGAAAAATTCCTCCCCCCTCTTCCAAAAAATCTATGCAATCTTTCCTAGTTCAGATAAATTTTGTTAGAAGGTTTGTTCCGAGTTTTTTGGAAATGGTGAGGCCTTTACAAAACTTAATAAAAAAGGATGTGCAATACCATTGGGGACCTCAAGAGAGTCAATCTTTTGATTTAATAAAAAAATCCATAGTAGAGGCTCCATCCCTAATAAGCCCTGACTTTTCACGAGATTTCACTCTTTACATGTTTGTCTCTGATCGATCTTATGCCATTGTGTTAACCCAAAGGAATGATGAAAACAACGAGGTTCCCATTTCCTTTATGAGCTCATCCTTTAAGGGAGTAGAGTTTGATTATCCAACTGTATATCAACAGGCTTATGTTGTTTTTAAAACAATAAAACATTTTGGATTGTATCTACTAAAATCTAGAACTAAAGTCATTGTTCCTTACCCTGCTGTCAGAAATTTATTAGTACAGAAAGAACTGGGTGAAAAACGGGCAAATTGGGTGACATCCTTACAAGAGTATGACCTCGAGATCACCCCACAACAAATTGTTAGAGGCCAAGTTCTATGTAAATTGGTCACTGATTCGGTTGAAGAACAACAAAGTCAAACTGATATGTTAATTGAAGATTGAGATAATCAAAGTCAAATCTGTTGTGTACAAAATCCTACAAATCCTTGGTATGACGACATTAAGTTTTATCTAATACACAGTTCAACTCCTCATCACCTTGATCCCAAAAAGAGGAGAGTGTTGAGATTAAAGTCTGCACCTTACCAGCTTGTGAATAGTGTATTATTTCACAAAAAAATTGATGAAATCCTTATGTGTTGTCTAGCAAGAGATGAAGCAGATAAAGTCTTATCTGAGTTGCATGCAGGAGAAGCTGGTGGGAATTTCGGTGGAGACACTACTTCCCACAAAGTAATAAGGGTAGGGTATTATTGGCCCACACTTTTCAAAGATGCCCATACATTATGCCGCAAATGCGCAATCTATCAAAAGGCTTCTGGACGTGTACAGAAGGCAGCATTCCTGCTACAGCCTGTCTCGGTGGATTTCCCTTTTCAACAATGGGGTCTTGACATTATTGGTCCAATAAACCCCACCTCCTTGTAGAAGCATAAATACATCATCACAACAACAGATTATTTCAATAGATGGTCCGAGGCTGCGCCATTAAAAGTGGTGAACACTAGTCAGGTAATATCTTTCCTTAATTCAAACATCATCACTAGATTCGGTATTCCTGAATGTCTAGTATTCGACAATTCTTCCTATTTTTCATCTCTCGAAATGAGTGCCTTTGTTGTAGAAAAAGGGATAAAGCTAAAATATTTTTCCAGCTATTACCCCCAAGGAAATGGTTTGGCAGAATCGACAAACAAAAAATTGATCAAGATTATCAAGAGAATAGTCTCTGAAAACCACAAAAACTAGCATAATGCACTATTTAATGCACTCTGGGCTGATAGGGTAACTCTGAAAACTGTTGTTGGTAATTCCCCCTTCTTTCTGTTTTACGGAAGGGAAGCAATTCTTCCTCTACATGTTCTTCTCCCCTCTCTGCAGCTATCACAGAAGGTTCAGGAAGAAGACTGTCCTCCTCTGGAAATTCGTATTAATGCTCTGTTGAAGTTAGAAGAGGTAAGGACTCAAGAAAAACAAAAACTGGATCAACATCAATATATTGTCAAAAGCTGGTTTGATTTGAGTGCTACCTCAAACATGAATTTTGAGGTAGGTGATCTTGTCCTTAAGTGGGATAAACCTCATGAGGGGAAAGGGGAACATACTAAGTTCCAAAACCTATGGTTGGGACCATTCTTAATCACCGAAAAACTAGGTCCCAGTTCTTTCCACCTACATAATTTAGAGGGACAGCCAGACACCTTTCCGGTGAATGGCCAAGCTCTCAAGAGGTATTTTTCTTGAAAAATCCTAGATACACCTTTTGTACATAATCGTTTATGTTTTGGTTTTCTTTTTCATTATTCTTTCTTTCATTACTTTTTTGTTTTGGATTTCTGATTTAAACATGCCTGTATTACAGTCTAGTTCAAAAGGAAGGATAGAATGCTTCATTTTTAAAGAACTGTCAAGGACTTCCAGAGCATCAATTGTTATGTTTTTCTAAAAATGTAGACTAGTGAAAGATGGTATTTTGTTTGAGAATTGATTTCTTGGTTTCAATTTGCATTTGAGAGTAAACACGACTATCATTAAAATCTCTTTACACTGTCCCTGCTTTTAAGAAAGCAACTCAATGATGCCTTCCTATCCTCGAAAAAATGGTTTCGTCAGTGAACTATTTTCAGATCACGATGAAATTTACCAAGCAAAAATTAAAGCAGACATAAAATAACAAAATGTGCCATAGACTGAAATTTTCAGCATCACCCCGCTCTTCTGGATATCTATAAATTATATCAATAATTTCCCGAGAGTTATGGGAAGTGTTTGCAAACCCACAAGGACACTGAACAAGTCTGTTGGCAGTGGGTAAATGCATGCATGATGCCAAGACAACTTCGTCGGGGTACTGAACAGGCCTACTGGTAGCGAAGCGATGTCAGGTTAAAGAAAATTCTCAGGTATAAATTTTGATTTTGGTCATAAGCATCCTTCATTCTGATTTGAAATTTCTTGGACAGGATAAAGGCATCAGAGTGGGTTAATTGACATCCATTCCGAGGCTATGGACACCTTCTGGAAGCAGTGGCCCTTTCAACAGTATTGGAGCCAATAACTTAAACATCGTGGCTTTCATTTGTTAAGTCTGTCACCAGATTTCATTTTTTTAACAAAAGATATCTTAAGCTAGACCATGTAATGATTGTCAAAGATACTCAAATGTCTTTCAGTTGTTCTTTGATTTGAAATCATTGAAATATTTCTCACCTGAACTCATCATTAATACAGAGATAACTGCTTCTCCCAGCAAGTCGCCATTGTTGGCAGCCCAACATATTTTTAACTTTTTAAAGCGTCAAATGATAATCTATGTAACTACCTACCTAGGGTCATACATTTCTGTCCTTCATAAGCAATTTTTGAAACTACAAATGTGAGTTTTCGATTATTCCTAGTGTTTTTGTTTTCATGATTCGTTCATGAATGAAAGCATGAAAATGAAGCATTAAAACTTATGATTGTATTACCACTTCATTTAAAAGTTTATGAAAGGTAGATGGCTCCACAGTTTTTGTTAATAAAGACTTTGTTTCCTGCTATCAAGCTCATCTTCTTTATTGACTCCTCAAATGTGAAGCATGCTTATGGATTGTTATTTGAATTAACAAGGGTCCTTTTAGTTTAAAAACGCTAAAGTCGAGGAGGTTCCATGGAGCCTTTTCTTCATGTCTCAAAAAATCAATTGTTGCGACAGAGGTATGCCTGTGTCTATGTTGAAAACCCAATGGCATGGCTTGCTAGCAGTCTTGAAACAATTCATGACGTTTGAAGGTCGTTTTGTTTTTTTTTTTCTTTATCACCTACGTTTGCTCATGAATTTCATTAGGTTTCCATTAAATATGCCATATTACCTGTGGAGAAGCTTGTATAAAATGGAAAAGAGGTATAAAAGACAACAGTTGGATTCAAGCTTGTTTCACCATGGATTAATAAAAATATTGTTAGTACACCAATTGAAGTTACAACATGATGAATGTAATGCCTTCCTAGCCCAAAACGGTTTCGTTGACTCGAATTTTGTAGAGCTTGACAAACTCCTGATAGATGAAACCGTAGTCCCTTCATCTACATAGGCCTATCTTACAACCACCCTTAGTAAGCCTATATCCGACCCAAAAGATGTTGAGCAGAGCCATCCTAATGCCTCCATTAAGAATACAAATAGACCTGTGGGGAAGCCATCTAAAGGTGATATCGATTTAGGTTTTAAAAATAAAAGGGTAGGTAGGTTGATCTCGAGGAAAATTCAAAATAAATCAAACCCTCATGTGAGCTCAATCAAAATGATCGAGATCCATGAAAGCTCAGACTCGGAGATCGACATATTCCTGGCCGAAGATTACCCTCCTTCCTTCCAAGCAGAACCCCACCAGGCTTACAATTTCATGGATAATATCCCACCTTGATTGAAGCACAGTCAAGGGTTTCCAGGTATTAGTTTTGATAACAAATCTAAAGGCAACAGTGAAGACAGTCCGGCACAAAACCATGGGTATTCTCAAATGGTCGTCATAGGTTTACAATGTGAAACGTGTATGTTCTGGATTGACAAGTATTACATGGACATACCCATTTTACAATCACAGATCAAAACCTCACTGATCTGGTCAACCCCCTAATAGAGGAAAATCATAGGCTCAAGTCCAGTGTTCAGAGACAAGGAAAATGTTTGAAAACAATAGGGAACATCATACTAAAAAATGTTGAAAGTATCACAGCAGTGATCAATTCTAAGATCATGTGAATCGATTTGATTTTCTAGTTAAAGGTAAGGATTTATTTTTTTCTTAAAATAGTGTTACCTGCTTGTTCATAGAATAAATTAGATTTTATTGCTAAAATAAGACTAGCTACAGAATCAACAGATTATGTAGCTAGTCTATTCTTATTCAAAATTTGGAAAATATTGGTTAAATGTATATCTGAATTTCTTTATTTCATCTTTTTATTTCAGGAAATTTGGGAGTTTATGGTGACTAAATGATTTGGAGCCTTTTTTGAGCTTTTTAGCCATATCCATGGCTCATTTTTTGTGTAAACAGGAACAAAATATTTTTCGTTTTTAGAGATTTAGTGTGATTTGGGGTGGTTATATCCCCCTTATTTTTGTAATCAATAGATTATTATAGATATTTAATATTATCTTATAAGATAAGACAATTATCTTTTCTGAACCCTTTATAAACTCATATTTTTGTAATTAAATCATCTTGGTCTGGGGCTGAAGTATGGACACTTAGTTCATAGACTTGAATGGAACAGAAATGCATATTATAGCTTTAGCTTCTTGTGTATGATGTCTTATTTTAAGTTCTGTTTATCTTGACATGATAATAGGTTTTGATATATTTTGTATTCATGCTTATTATGAGTTGGGATAATTCATTTATAAATACTATCCATATGTGATGTTTCATATATTATATAGAGTGGTCATTCGTTCAACCCAAATGATAAGATTTTTCTTTAACTTTGTTGAATGATTAAAAGCATGTTGTTACAGTTAGATTTATCTTATTTGTAATTACTTGAAATCACAAATACGAAAACGATTATTTGCATCTCTTCATTCTGTCGTTAAAATTCAACAATCAATATACTATTTTGCATTTATTCCGAACAGTTTCAAGATTCATTGCAGATTTATCTCTTGGACATACTAGCTGGACATTCCATAATTATACAGATGTTGGATGCACATCGATTAACTCATTGATAGGTTAGTTTATTTATTTATGTTGTTTATTTGTTTACGAAACTTTAATATATGGTCTGGCTTTGACCGTCCACATACTTCTGTTTCATAGTATTTTTTTTGTTTAATCTTAGATTAATAAAGAAAAAACAAAAAAAAAAGTTTATGTGCTTTCTTTATCTACTTTTTTTAAAGTAGCCATATTTTCATAGATTTTCATGAGTTTAGATTAAAAATCGCAACTTGTACATCATGCACATAAATTAGATAAACAGATCTGTTGTGTAAATATTATTTAAAATAGTTATATAGATACGTATATACATATATACACTAAGTAGTTATTTGTTAGTTTGTTCTTTTTCTTTTATTCGTTTCTTTTAGGACTTTAATATTGGCCAATGGAGCCATTAAACTCGTCAGAGTGAGTCACACCAAATGGATTATGTTATTTAGACAACCCCAGACTGGACTCATTCTTCCAATTGACGGACGGTCATTTTCGCTCGTCAACAAGGCACCAACCTGTATAACAGGGAACAATAGTTCTCCCTTGCACCACCCTGTCACCCTGGTTTTTCTGGCTGCAACCAGATGGAAACTACAACTCCCTGTGTTCAAGCACCCACTTGAAACTATTAGGATAACAGTGCTCCCTAGCACCTCCCAACCACCCTAAAATATAAATATTTGCTTGTTTGAATCTATTACAGTGATACGATATTCATCAATGGCTTACCAGTCTCATCACTGTTTTGATACACTGCTCTACTCTGGCTGCTTCAGTGTCCTCCTCCTCGTATCTTTATAAGATTTCTTATTGAGTATTATGTTTCTCTAGGATGATAAACTGTTATTTTGATGCATGTAATTTTTTTGACATGAGAATGTTGATTGTGCAAGATTATAGAGATAGATGAAAATTTGATTATGGTTGCACTCATAAAAACAGAAAGGAATGATGTTGTAGAGTGCATAAGAATATGTTGAGGCAAATATGGAATTTTTCTATTGAGATTAAATTCTATGACACATGCATTTTAATTTAACATGATAGCTAATATAATTGTGACTTTGATAATGCATACATGTGTAGGAAAATGTTAGAGTTGTTGAGGAGGACAACTGCCAATTATGGACATCCTCAAGTAGGATATAAATGAAATAAGGTTGTTGATAAAATATAACTATGAAAGGGATCGTGAGAGTTCCCGTGAATCACCATTGATGAGGTAAAAATCAGAAAAGGGTGTTGGCAGCCAGAACGTGTATAAAAATCTCATGCCCATGTGACATGAGAATTTAAAAAGGGATTGGGTAAGAATCCCTTATGAAATATTTTTATTATTTGATGATATACATGAAATTTTGAGTGGTTGTTGTATTCCATTGATACCCAAGAAGGGTATGAATTCAGGAAAGAAGAACCTGAAGGATAGAGGGAGGATCCTCTAGTAGCCAAGGACGCTTGAGGTCCTTGCAAGAAAACTCATGAACAAAGTGTCATAAATACTTTGACCAATTGGGAATGATTGGGGACAGGGGTTCTCACAAGAAGCACATTGAATTGAATTCATTGAGGAAATGCATGTCTGCATGAGAGGGTAGGTAATGGACCACCCATTATGGAAGAACAATATTCTCATATTCTACAAGAGTTAAAGAATGGTAAAGAGAGGAATCAGGTGGCCTTAAATGTTGGCACCCTAGTTACTAGTAAAGAAAGAATTCTTAAAGGAATTCATGTGGAACTTTAGTTTCATGTATAATTATTTGAGGCTATGATCAACTCAAAGCAAGACGAACAATCTTGTTGTAATAATGAATGTGGATAGAGAATCCATGTGGTGAGAGGCTGGTTGAGACTCGACACACCATGGCAAGAGTGCCTAATATGAAAATCAATGTAAGGGTGCATTATGTATGAATGTGGCCACAAACATTGGCACATTGATTGAATGTTTGATTGCATTTTTTAAAGGATTGGTATGCTAAAGTAATGAATAAGCAAGGAATGATATTTCCTTTTTGAGTAAATGGATGTGATTGTTAGTATGCACAGATTTTGAAAAATTGTTTGGAAGCCAATCCAAGTGTGCAAGGAAAATATAATGTGAATGAGAAACTAACAATTTGTTTGGTTGTGTGAAGTTGGAATTGCAGGAAGAAAGGGTCTTGGATAGGGTAGTGTTATAATCCCACGAGGAAGACTAATGCCTACTAAGCCAAACTGATATGAGAAGAAAATCTCATACTTGTGAATCGGGTTCCTGTATGGAACATATATGAAAATAGAAATATGCAATGAAAATATGTGGTTAACAAATTTAAAAGAAACATTTTATTGCGAAATTGATAATAACATATCATAATTAATGTATGCACGTGGTACATGTGAGATGAAATATCTGTCCTAGAGGGACATATGATGGTTTTCAAGCTTGGAAAGTGTGGAAAAAGGATATTATTGTAACATGAGAACCATGTGATAATCCATGATTCCCTTATAATGACGTGTCATGGTGACATGGGCTAGAAGGATGCCTCGGCAAGAGAAATTCGGAGGGATGCCTCGGCTATAAGAATCAAGGAAGTGTCGGAAATTATTGTTGTGCAAGAAAGCCTTGGCAAAGAAATATGGATCACCCAAGGGAATGTATAACAGAGAAGGGGATTCTTGAGACTGGGCCTAGAAGGTGAGTGACCACAAGGAAGAAGGGACTTCAATAGTTCTTGTAATATGTTTATTATGATCATGCACACAATTGGTATGTCAAACAAAATAGTGAGCCAAATTAATGAGACATCCATATGGATGAAAATCCATAATCTGCAGAGATAAGTATAATGTTGATTGCAAACTTCCTCTTGAATTATGGACCATAATAAAATGTTTATGCATGAAATTATGAATTAACATTATTGTTGTTTGAAATTTTTGTAGGAATGTGCTAAATTCCAAAGAGTTTGGAAAGGACCAAACCAAGAAGAGGAATAACATTGTTGAGGCAACTGAAAGAAGAAGACATGGTAGGTGTTGCTAAGAATTAAAGAACACTGAGGATGGTGTGTTGGACATATTGTCATTGATATCAACAAACCTGATGCACATGAAGTTAAGAAGGGAAAGCACAGTGCAGAAACATGATCATGATCGAAATCCCCAAAGAACAAATTGTTGAACAACTAAGAGGGGGGGGGGAGGGGGGGCTGAATCAGTTGTTCCTGTGCTTAAACTATTATGCCCATTTTAAGCTCTTCATAGAAAACTCAATGACGATCACAATGATTCAGAGAAGTAAAAAATAGAATATTAAACATCAAACACACACATGATATATACAGAGACAGATATTTCCTAAGGAAACCCATAAAGGCAAAAACCTCTTGTTCTTGATATGATAAGTAATCGTTATTTTGTTTAAATTATCATACTTGTGAGCTCCAACTCCTCTTGAGGATACAACCTCTATTTTGTAGGATACAACTTGTTGAGAGCACCAACTCTTTGTTTTCTCTAGCAACTACTAGAAGGAAGCACCAACTCCCTGGTTTCTCTATGTTGGGTATGTGTTATATTATTTGCACGAGTAGTAGTGTCTAAGCATATGCATCGGGAATGCAGGGGGGTTAGAGGGGGGGTGCAGGGGGGCAGAGCACCCCGCGCGGGGATCCAGGGGCAGCGCCCCTGGAAAAAAAAAATCTACCTTAGGAAATGTGTCATGTATTTAGGTGGTTTTTTCGGCACATGGTTTTTGCCGATGGTTTTCTATTTCCAGTTAAGGAATTAGGGTTTTGGATGACGTTGGATCCTATATGTATATTGTATTGTAAACAATGTAACACAATGAATGAATATAATATATGTTGGTTTTCCCGGTTTGGTTTTCCAGGGGAAAAATCTCTATGTAATATTTGTATTTGCCATTGTATCTTTTCTGTTCTTTTCTGAATATTTGTTTACAGTAGACATTGTACAAGGTTAGAATTTACATTTGGTATCAGAGATTTATTGGCTTCAGGGGGATGCCTTTGTGGTCAAGGGTTTGGCTCGGGACTGTGATAAGCCTTGTTATAGTGGGAGATCTGCGGTATTGTTTTTTAGGTGAAAAGAAATGGCAATCAATTCAAAGATGGAGATCGAGAAGTTTAATGGGAAAAGCTTTGAGTTGTGGAAGCTCAATATGGAAGATCTTTTGGTGGACAGAGATCAGTGGATTGTGGTATATCTAGGTATTGCACCTATAGGAACTTCTGCAGATGACTGGAAAAAGATGGATCAGAAGGCAAAGAGCACAATCCGACTGTGTCTCTCTGATTCAGTATTACTGAATGTGTCAGAGGAAGATACAACCAAGGATTTATGGGAAAATTTGGGGAAGTTGTAGCAGTCTAAGTCCCTAGTAAATAAACTATTCCTGAGAAAGAAGTTGTATAACTTGAGGATGAGAGATGGAGACTTGGTGGTAGAGCACTTGAACGCCTTCAATACTATGGTAAGTCAGTTAGTATCTGTTGAGATTAAAATTTCGGATGAAGATAAATGTATCAGTTTGTTGTGTTCTTTACCAGAATCATGGGATAGTTTGGTTGTGGCCATAGGTAGTAATACAACTTCTTTAAAGTTTGAAGAAGTGGTCTCATCCTTGTTGTCGGAGGAGATGAGACGAAAGAATACGGAAGGACATAGCACAAATGCATTATTTGAAAGAGGACGTTCCCAAGAAAGAAATAGATCTAATTTCTCAAGTGGGAGATCTAAGTATAAGGGTAGATCTAAATCTCTTGGAAATCTTGTAAGGGTATGTTGGAGGTGTGGAAAAGAAGGGCACTACAAGAAGCAATGTAGATCCAAAGTTGAGAAAAAGAAGGGATCTGAAGAATCTTCTTCTACAAAAGAAAAGACCTCCAAGGAAGAAGGAGGGGGGGATGTGTACTTGGCCTCTTCAAGCACACATGCAGATCATGAGGCATGGTTGATTGAATCTGGTGCATCCTTTCATATGACTCCCCATAGGGAGTGGTTCTGCGAATACGAAAAGTATGATGGAGGTAATGTATTCTTAGGTAATGATATGACAACCAAAATCATAGGAAGAGGAAGGGTCCAGTTGAGACTCATAGATGGAAGGATTAGAACACTGCCTGGTGTTCTACACATCCCAAGTATGGCCAGAAATTTGATTTCTATAAGAAAAATGGAAGATGCAGGGGTAAAAACAATTTTTGAAAAGGGAACTTGCAGGATTATTCGAGGAGCAATGGTGTTGGTGAAGGGAGTTCGGTTTGGAACTCGGTATAAGCTGCTAGGAAGCATTATTAGTGATGGGTGTAATAGATCCATTGTTCCTGATATTGGAGTTGAAGAAGAAAGAACTCCTACGGACTCTAGAGAAAAGGTTATGTTGTGGCATCAAAGACTGTGGCATATCGGAGAGAAGGGTCTTCGACTACTACACGGTAAAGGTATGGTTGAAGGTATGGTTGATGCATATGTTCATGTTCCAAAGGAAAACAAGAGTAAGCTAGATAAGAAGGCTGAAAAATGTATCTTTATTGGATATAAAGATGGTCTCAAAGCTTATAAGCTTTGGAACCCAGAAACTAAGAAGGTAGTGTGTAGCCGAGATGTGGTATTTAGAGAAATGAAGGATGTTGTTAAACAGGAAGTCCTACCAAGTAAGGAAGAACCAGAGAAGATAGAGTTTGATTTAAAGGATGATGAAGCAGACTCTACAGAAGAACATGAATCGGAAGAAGAAGATCCTCATACTCCAATATTGAGGAGATCAAATCGAGAAAGAAGGCTACCGGAAAGGTATAGTCCATCTGATTTTCGTTCAAATTTTTCTTTGTCTATTATTGATGATGATCCTAGAACTGTCAGGAAGGCAATGGATTTATAGGATGGAAATCTCTGGAAAAGGGCCATGGAAGAAGAAATGGCATCTTTGGATAAGAATGAGGCTTGGGATCTAGTGGAGTTGCCAACTGGAAGAAATCCTATTGGCAGCAAATGGGTATTTAAAAAGAATCTTAATGAAGAAGGAAAAGTGGAGAAATACAAAAATTGGTTAGTAGCAAAGGGTCATTCCTATGTTGAGGGAATTGATTTTGGTGAGATTTTTTCTCCTGTTGCCAAGTTAACCTCTATAAGATTTATGTTATCTGTTGTTGCTGCATTTGATTTTGAAGTATAACAGATGGATGTGAAGACAACATTGCTAGATGGGGATCTGGAAGAAGAAATCTTTATGAAGCAACCAAAAGGTTATGCTGTGAAAGGAAAGAAGGAGCTGGTATGCAAGCTGAAAAAGTCCCTATATGGTTTAAAACAATCACCAAGGATGTGGTATCAAAAATTTGATACTTATATGCTAGGACTTGGATTCACAAGAAGAAAAGAGGATCACTGTGTGTATTCTAAATTAATTGGTGATCATTTGATTTATTTGGTCTTGTATGTGGATGACATGTTGTTGATAGGAAACAACAAGGAGGTTATCCAGGATGTGAAAATTCAATTGTCCTCTAAATTTGACATGAAGGATCTTGGTGCTTCAAATTTCATTTTGTGCATGGAAATTAAAAGAGATCGAAAAAAGAGGAAACTATGGTTAAATCAGAGAAAATATGTTGAGACAATATTTTAGAGGTTTAATATGCAGGAATGTAAACCGATCAAGGTTCCTATTCATGTTGGTGTAAAGTTATCTGCGGATCAGTGTCCCAAGACACATGAAGAAGAGGATGACATGTCTCATGTTCCATATGCGAGTGAAGTTGGCAGTTTGATGTATGCAATGGTCTGTACTAGACTGGACATTGCACATATAGTGGGAGTTTTGAGCAGGTATATGTCAAAACTAGGGAAGGAGCATTGGACAACAGTAAAAAGGTTTTTCAGGTATTTGTGTGGCACTGCTAGCTATGGATTGTGCTACAAAGGAAGACCGGGATTGGATAGAGTGGTTGATATACATGTATTTTTGGAAGCAGAATGGGCTAGAGATTTGGATCGTAGGAGATCTACAAGAGGGTATGTGTTTAACCTATTTGGAGGAGCAATAAGTTGGATGAGAAAAAGACAGGCTGTAGTGGCACTTTCAACTACATTATCTAAATACATGGCAGCCACTCATGAAAAAGTAAGGAAGCAATATGGTTACAAAGATTGTGTTCAGGTATTGGGTTGGTACAACAAGCTATAAGGATAGAGTATGACAGTCAGAGTGCAATTTTTCTGGCAAAGAACCATGCTTATCATTTAAAGACAAAGCACATTGATGTTCAATATCACTTTGTGAGAGACATGATTGAAAAAAATAAAGTATCACTGATGAAGGTGGACACTTTGACGAATGTTGCAAACTTATTAACAAAGTCTGTGAGCACTAATAAGTTCTCTTGGTGTAGAGGATCCATGGGCATTGCTACCCTGGATTTTTGACTATGTAACCCTGTAACCCCCTGTATGCAAAGAAAACAACAAGTGGGAGAATGTTGGGTATGTGTTATATTCTTCACATGAGTAGTAGTGTCTGAGAATATGTGCTGGGCGCATAGGGGTCCGGGGGCAGCACCACCGGAATTTTTTTTTTTGCCTCGGGAAATGTGACACCTACCTCAGGAAACATGTCATGTATTTAGGTGGTTCTTTTGGCACATGGTTTTGCCGATGGTTTTCTATTTTTGGTTAAGGATTTAGGGTTTTGGAATAATCTAGGTCATTGGGTTAGGGTTTTGGATGCCATTGGCTCCTATATGTATATTGTATTGTAAACAATGTAACACAATGAATGAATATAATATATGTTGGTTTTCCCAGTTTGGGTTTCCAGGGGAAAAATCTCTGTGTAATGTTTGTATTTGCCATTATATCTTTTCTGTTCTTTTCTTAATATATGTTTATAGTAGACATTGTACAAGGTTAGAATTTACACTCTAGCACCCACTAGAAGGAAGCACCAATTCCCTAAGTGTTCCAGCACCAACTGGATGGAAGCACCAACTTCCATTCATATAGGAACCAACCTGTATAATAGGTTACAATAGTTCTCCCTTGCACCACCCTGCCACCTTGGTTTTTCTGGCTACAACCAGATGGAAGCTACAACTCCCTGTGTTCAAGCACCCACTTGAAACTCTGAGGACAACAATCCTCTCTAGCAGCTCCCAACCACCCTGAAATATAAATCTTTGCTTGCTTGAATCTATTACAATGATACAATATTCATTAATGGCTTACTAGCCTCATCATTGTTCTGATACATTGTTCTGCTCTGGCCACTGCAGTGTCCTCCTCCTCACATCTTCATAAGATTTATGTTCTTCTTCTCTGTCTCTACATGCGCACCTCAACTTTTTCTTCCTCTCTCAGATATGCATTTTTTTTCTATGCGTTACGCTTCTTCTATACGATTCAACAGTTGTACACGACCTACTTTTACCCACATGAATAACTCTCTCTCCATAAAAAACCTCCTCTTCTTTGTTCTACATATATTTATCATGCCCAGTCCTATGCCAGATCATACACCTAAGTCTTCATCCCCTCTAGCCATTACACTGAGTCTATTCTTCATCCATGGTCATTATGACGAGACTCTTTGGATTCTCTAGAAGCTACCATCTTCGACCCTTTTCCATCTGTCAATCATCTCTATGATGAGTCTTCATACCACTGTCATATACCTCGAGACTCTTCATCTTCTTTGACAATCACCTTCCAGCCTCTTCGAATTCTCTGGCTAAAACCATTAGTGGATTTCTATAGTTACAATCAGTTCATCTCTAGCATTTACTGAGAGAACCTTTGTGCACTCATCCCTTTGGCTCTTCTTCCTTTATTGAGAAAAACTATACAGTGGACGTTTAACTTTTCTTTCTAAGACCCTTCCTTTCACATGACCATCGATGATGACCGTATGCCTAACCAATAGTCATTTCGTGATTTTGCATTTTGGGTGATCAACTGTGAGTCACCTTGGTTTTCACAACTCATGAAGCTCCGAAATGGAGCCTAGAACTAATAGCTCCTTCCCTTCTCTCCCGCTGATGTGACCACTAGTTGTGATCAAGAGATGAGCAAGAGGGTGCTTCAAAATTTCTCATATCACAACCTCATGTTGTGAGTTGCCTCCAAACTCCCGATATGTGAAACTCCAAAATGACTTCATATCAGATCAATGATCGAGGTCTCTCTCTTTGATCGATGACTGATATCAATATCGTGGACTCTGAATTCATATCATATCAACGGTCTAGATCCTTGGTGATTAGACGACCCATATCATTTCGGGACTTTGCATATCGCAAGTTCCTATAACTCTCACCTTTGACTTCTCCAGCTCGTGAGTCAGCAAAATGTTGATCTCTCACCATGTGTCCTTTGGATCCAACGACCCAGATCATTTCTTGAATTCACATTTCATGAGTTCCTCCAACTCTCACCTTTGACTCTTTCAGTTCATGAGTCAGCAAAATTCCAATCGCATGCCACGTGTCCTCTGGCTCCAATGACCATGATTCCTTCACATATTTGGAGTGTTGACTGACTCCTGGTCTTATCCTCCTTGCAGCTCCACTAGATCTAATCATTGTTGGTCCTTCGCACTTTGATTTGAAGGCTGAGGTCTAATATCATCCTCTACGCGTTCCCCCTATCTAGACTCTGATCTAACGGACATCGGGTAATCTGGATCGGTGATCCACCGACCACTATTGCTCCTCCTCCTGAGATTTGGATTTCTCAAATCTCTAAGTGTCAAAGGCCACGACCTTTGATCCTTTATAAGCCTTGATGATGTGGACCTCTTCTATGTTTATGGGAATGCTATCTCTCTTGAGCTTTGGTAATGGAATTCACCTCGGCCCTGGCGCCCACTTGCGCTTTGCGTGCAATGTTGCGCTATTCCTTCTCAGCTTCGCGACCTTGTTCTTCGGTGTCTTCGCTGCTTGTTCTTTTGTGTCTTTACTGCTTGATGATGTTCTTTCCATGTACACTCTGTTTGTAAACCTTCCATCATTGATGTTGTTCTTTCAATCAATGACAAGCACACTTTGCCTGTAAACATGCCAACAAAAACCAAGACCATTGGATACGCAAGTGCCAGATCAAGGGCATGGATTGATTGCAGAGCACGAAGGGAGAATTCAACTACATGTTATTTCCAATACCTTAATTAGTCTATATCATCAGATATCATCATCTCAAAGATAAACAACTATGGTTGATTCACCAAACGATCAGATTAAGTCATGACCTTTGGATACTCAAGCACCAGATCAAGGGCAGGGGTTGATTACGGAGCATGAAGGGAGAATTAAACTACACATTATTCCCAATCCTAAAATTAGTCTAGACCATTAGATATCATTGATTCAAAGATTGATGACTGTGGTTGACCCACCAACAATCTCACAACTTCAATTGCGTAGTTTGGGAGATGAACTAAACCACATGAAATTTACGGTTCCGCAATCCACATTGACCATTGGATCAAGTTAAGTGGAAGGATAGGATAAGCAAAGACGAATATCATCCGATACAAAGTCTCAAAGTAAATGAGGACCATCTAATCTATTCATAGCATGCCAAGGTAGCAGTGGTCAACTTTGGTGCTGACCACTTCAGGAGAGAAGGGTTGATAACAAGTAAGAACACCTGAAGGTCGAAGTCCCAAAGTAAATATGGACCATCCGATATGAAGAACACTTCGGGAGATATCAGGACCGTCAGGTCATGTTTAGTTGAAGGACAAAATAAGCCACAAATTTCCTGAAATAGATGCAAGTCGTCTGATATGAGGAAACACTTCGGGAGATATCCTGACTATCGAATCAAGGAAAGAAGAAGGATAGGATAAGCAAGGCCAAAAGGTCGAGATCCTGAATAGTCAAATTCGTGACAATCGTTGGATCATTTTAAGCCTTTTCAGGTTAAAGAATGACCATTGGATGAAGTCAAGTTACTTGAGGGTTACACTTTGGGGGATCTCACTTCGGGAGAATTAGGAAGTGGAGAAATTGAATTACCTGAAGTCCCAAAGGCCGAAGTCCTGAAGTGGACATGAATCATTTGATCAAAGGAACAATTTGGGAAGTATCTTGACCATTAGATCAAGGAGAGGAACATGTGCCACATGAAGAGATCTACATTAGCAAGGACACGTGGTGTAATCATATGATGACAAGTGTCAAGGTATCATAGGTAATTTAGGAATACATAAGCCATGAATCTAAGTGACATGTGGTAGCCACTCAGTCAGTGCCACGTCAACAAGTGACATCAGGAAGTTACGTCACTCCAGAAGTTTTTCACTTCGGGATTTTCACCACCGGCAAACACCCAAAGTCCCAAAATGGACATGAGTCATCCAATTTGAAGAACACTTCGGGAGCGTTCTTGACCATTTATCAAGTACAGTGGAAGGATAACGTAAGTGGAATTGTTAACCGAAATCAAGCGGTCTCCACCATTTTATGACTTATTCGGCAGGTGATCACTCCGGAGGAAATTGGAGCAATGATTATCCAAACCCCCGAACCCTCGAAATCTTGAAATAAACATGAATCATTCACTCACCGGTATATTAATTCATGGTCGTTGATTTGTTCAAAACCTCTGATCAAGCCAGGATCATTCGACCAACGAAATAACAAATGTTTCATGTTTGATATGTTTTGGTGGAATCTGATTCGAGAGATTTGAAAGGTTGCAAAGGCTTGACATACCGAAGGACGAAGTACCAAAGAACATGATCCCAACACTCGACATATGGGGGATAAAAGAAAAAGGGTGAAATAAGAGACAGTTCTTAAATGAATAAACCTGTGGTTTTGTACCTGTGGTCACATGTAAATGGGTTGAAGAAAGCGCCTCTGCAGAACTCGGTTTCTGAAATATTTGCAGAGATATGGAATTGAGTTAAAAAGAAATTGATCCATACCTGTGATCGATTTAGGAAAAATGGGTCAGATGGTTGTTAAAATGATGTGTTGTTATGAAAATTCATTTTAATGACAGAGTTGCTTAAAAACAAAGGTTATTTAATATTAAATTAACAAACATGTTGTTTATGAAGAGTTGTGTTGAAAAGCTTAAAGGCTTATAAATATGCTGAGATGTGAATTAGGAAAGGGGGACTGTCAATGTCTTATTGAAGATCAAGAATAGAAGGAGACAGAGAAATAGTTACAGAATCTAGTGTTTGAAATATAAGACCTTTATTGGACTACAATAGATACATTGATTAAATGACAGAAGTAGAGAAAGGAGCAGTCAAGACATGATACAAAAGTTTTCCAGATTCAGAATTTAAGGGTGGTTGGGAGGTGCAAGGGAAGGTTGGAGCCTGCAGGGGAGTAGGTGATTCCTTTTCAGTTGTAGCTGAATAAACAGGGATTTGAACCCCCCTACTAGTTGGTGCTAGTGAAAAAGGGTGTGGGTGCATCTTGATCAGTGGGTGTTGATCTAAGAGGAAGAACATCTTCCTTCTATGTAATATGTAAAACTGAATTTTGTAGTTAATAGAAAAGTGTTTGTGGTTTTCCCAATTGGGTTCCACGATAAAATATTGTGTTAAAATATTGATTACATTAAAATAAAAATTGATAAAATTGTTGTATCACTGATTCACCCCCCACCTCTCAGTGACAGGATCTAGTCCTTCAATTGGTATCAGAGCAAGTCTCTTCACTAAAGGTTTAAATCACTTGAAGAGAAATATACATCGGAATTGATCAGCAGTTGAAGATGTCATTAAAGGTCCCCCTATTTGATGGTGAAGACTATGTTTTCTGGAGTGTTAGAATGAAAATCTATCTGATGTCCATTGGACTAGAAGTGTGGACATTAGTTGAAAAAAGGATAAAATGTTCCAAAAGCCACTCCCACAGAAGAAAGAGACAAGAATAAATTTTGGGAACATGCAAAGGGTTTAAACACACTACAATATGGATTGATTAAGAAGATCCTTGCTAAAGTACTAAACTGTAAAACTGCAAAACAACTCTGGGATAAATTGGAAACTATATATGCAGGAGATTCCAAGGTAAAGAGGGCCAAACTTCAGACTCTCAAAGTACAATATGAAGGTCTAAAAATGAAGGATGAAGAAAATATCTCAGAGTACTTCGAAAGAGTTTATAATATTGTTAATTCAATTAGAGGTTTGGGAGTAGAAGTGTCAGACAATGAGTTAGTTGAAAAGATACTAAGAACGCTTCCTATGTTGTTTAATCCTAAAGTGTCCTCTCTTGAAGTTCGAGAAAAACTATATCAACTCAACATGGATGAATTGTATGGAATCCTCACAGCCTATGAGTTAATATTAGTTCATGATAGCCTCCCAAAAGGAGAGGCATCTTTCAAGGTGCTCAAGAAAAAAAAAAATCAGAAGCAAAAACCTCAATCGAGCCATCATGAAGAATCTGATGTAGAAGAAGCCAATTTTATTAAAAAAATTCAGAAAGGATCAGGGAAGTACAAAGGAAAGATGCCTTTCAAATGGTTTAATTGTGGCAAGGTTAGCCACTTTGCAGCCAAGTTTCCCTATCCCAAGGAGGACCCTGAAGATGAACAAGACACAAATATATAATACAACAAGAATGGAAAACCCAACTACAAGAAAAAGTTTTACAAAGGGAAAAATAATTTTTACTCAAAAGAAGTAAACAATAATTCATCAGAGTCTAGTGACAGTGATGATGATGAAGTCCTTTTTCTAGGTATTGAAGAGCCTAATGAGATAGAATAAATTGAGCATGAGGAAGAATCAAAAGATGAAGTAGAGGTTAATATGGAAGAAGAACTTCTCAGTGCCTTGGATGAATTAAGAAGATACAAAACCAGATATATATAGCTGAAAAGGTTTGTAGTTGAACAAAAGGAAAAACATGAACATAAATAAAAAGAGATGGAGAAACTCATGAGCAACCTGAAAAACCAAATCCTAGAAGAAAATAGGATGGAAGAAAGTCTGGAAAAGTCTCTTAAAGAGAAACAAATAACCTGTGAAAGAATGGAGGAAAAATTAGTTCACCTAAGAAAAGAACTTGATGAAAAACTGATTCAAACAAGATATGAAAATAGATCTAAAATCTTATATAAGATTATTACCACACAAAGGGATTCAGGTAACAAAAATGGAGTAGGTTATTCTCAAGAACAAAACCAAGTTAACTCAAAATATTATGTAGTTTCTCTCCTTAGTACATTCAAGAAGAAAGATGAAGAAAATACAAGTAATGATCAGAACTCCAGAGGACTAGTTCCACCCATCAAGAAGGAATATAAGACAACTCCAAAGAAGGTTTATCAAAATAGGTATCCTCACATTTTCTTTGGTTATTTATTTGCATGCTCTAATTTCGGACACAAATCTATGAATTGTAGAGAATATGGAAGGAAAAACTTGAGAGTTAAGAAATATAACTTTAAAGATAACCAAACAGTAAATCAAGTTAAAAGAATAAAGTATAACTCCTTTGCACCTCTACAAGAAGGGAACCTAGAATGATTCAAATGTCATAATTATGGACATAAATCCAGTAATTGCATATTAATGGAAGTCTTAGAAAAATTAAAGTTCATTAGAGAGCAAAAGAAGATTTGGAAAGAAAAACCATCAAAAGAGGAATGTCTTATTGCCTTGAAAGCCCAAGATAAAGAAGATCTCTGGTATCTTGATAGTGGGTGCTCAAAACATATGACGTGAAACAAGGAAAAGTTTTTGAACTTAAAGAAACAAAAGGGTAAAGTTACATTTAGTGACAATGATTCAGGCAACATACTTGGGACAAAAACTGTGAGTTTGGGAAAAGACAAAGCCAAGTATGTGTTGCTTGTTAAAAAACTGAAACCTAACCTATTAAGTGTCAGCCAAACCTGTGATCAGGGGCACATTTGCATCTTTGATTCCCATAAATGTGATATTAGGAGAGATGAATGAATAAAATTGGTTGGTACTACTCCTAGAACTCTCAAGAATGTATATAAACTAAATACAAAATTGAATGATGAGTGTCATATAAATTTAGTAGATGAAAGTTTCCTATGGCATAGAAGGTTGGGGCACATTAAATTTGACAATTTAGTGAAATTCAACAATCTTGGGGCAATAAGAAACTTGCCAAAGATAACAAAGCCCTCAAATCCTATGTGTAGACACTGTCAACTAGGGAAAAAAACTAGAATAAGGTTCAAAACAAAATAATAGTTATCCTCAAAACCTTTAGAGCTTGTTCACACCGACCTATGTGGACCTACAGGGACCAAGAGTTTGTGAGGAGAGTCCTGTTAGCACTCTATAAATTTTGTCTGGATAAAGAGAAAAACGACAGAGGCAAATGTTTCAACCTACTTTAGAGTTGGGCACTAGCCTACTCAACTCAGAAAGGGCTCTCTCGTGTCACTTGATATTTCTTTGGAAATCGACGGCTAGATTTGGTTTGTTTTGGGAGTTTTTAATAAAGTTGATGGGAATGAAGGGGAGGAACACTCAGGGCTATGGAGTCAAAGTTCTGAAATTGAATGAAAACAATGATCAGCCAATATAACTCTCCAGAGGATAAAGGCTAAATGAGGCGATGAATCTGAGTTATATTTGAATTTAAGTAGAGTGTAGGAAGATAGAGAAAAAAAAAACTGCATCAGAGAATTATTGAAATGAATTCTGAATTCGTTAAGAAGAAAATTACACAGTTTAAATTGTTTAAGCCAAGAGCATCACAAGATGAAGTCTGGTCTTTTAACTCTCCAATTTAAAAAGAAGAAAATGAAAATGGAATAAAGAACACAGGAAATACATACAACGAAGGGAGACAAAGCTCATATCACCACCATTAGAATCTTTTCATAGAGATTTCAAAAGATTTTTCATATATATTCAATTCAGCTTCAGAAAGTTACAATAGAGTTTGAAACAACCAAAAGGAACCCTTTCACTTCTACCAACATTAATTCATTCAAAATGTCCCAGTATTCATGGGAGACTATGAGAGAAAGAAGAGGAAGTTACAACAGGTTTGTTGTAGGTTGTAACCCTTCATATGCTGGATAATATTAAAGGAAGGACCTGGCAATTTCTCTGGTGGACGTAGCCCACATTGGGTGAACCATGTAAATCTGTGTCTCTATTGTATTGTGTATCTTCTGTGTTTTGTTTCCACATTTGTTTTATTTTATTGCTCCACGGTCCTGTTTTTCTAACAACTGGTATCAGAGCGAAAGGTAACTCACAGGAAAAGAGGGTTCCTGGTTCAAGTGGGAGCAATGTCGGAAGATGGAAAGTTTAGGGTCGAGAAATTTAATGGCCAAAACTACCAGTTATGGAAGATGCATATGGAAGACTATTTATATCAGAAGGATCTATTCCTACCATTGCGCGGAATAGAAAAGAATCTGGTGGCTACGAAGGATGAAGAATGGGAGATTCTTGACAGAAAGGCTCTAGGAACGATATGGATGAGCCTGGAAGCATCGGTGGCTTTCAATATTTCCAAAGAAAAGAAAATGAAGGGTTTGATAGACGCATTGACCAAATTGTATGAAAAATCCTCGACATCCAATAAGGTATTTCTAATGAAGAGATTATTTAATATGAAGATGTCGGAAGGTGGGTATGTTGCAGATCATTTAAATGATTTTAATACGGTTACTAATCAACTAAGTTCTGTAAAAGTGGACTTTGATGATGAGGTCAGGGCTCTTCTAATCTTGTGCTCATTGCCAGAAACTTAGAACGGCTTGGTCATGGCTGTAAGTAACTCTGTCTCTAGTTCAAATACTTTAAAATTTGATGATATTGTTGGTGTTATCCTTAGTGAGGAAATGTGATGGAAAAGCACAGGTGAGCCATCAGGAAATGCGTTGAACATGGAGAATAAGTTAAGACAAAAGGATAGAGGAAAGGGTTTCAGGAACCATGGGAATTCTAGGAAGGGAAGATCCAAATCTAGACTTGGAAAGATAGAGTGTTGGAATTGTGGGAAGAAAGGACATATGAAGAAAGACTGCAGAGCTCCAAAGAAACAAAGAGATGGACAACAGGAGAGAAATCAGGAAGCAAATGTAATAGGTGATGTGTTACAAGATGCTTTGATTCTTTCTGTAGATAATATTTCTGAGTCTTGGGTA
>ML796566.1:53413-103347 GCA_009831015.1 Picea engelmannii
GCTTCCTCTGACACATTCAGTAATACTGAATCAGAGAGACACAGTCGAATTGTGCTCTTTGCCTTCCGATCCATCTTTTTCCAGTCATCTGCAGAAGTTCCTATAGGTGTCGTACCTGGATCTACCGTGATCCACTGATATCTCTCCACCAAAAGATCTTCCATCTTGAGCTTCCACAGCTCAAAGCTTTTCCCATTAAACTTCTCAATCTCCATCTTCGAATTGCTTGCCATTTCTTTCCACCTGAAAAACAATACCGCAGATCTCCCACTGTAACAAGGCTTATCACAGTCCCGAGCCAAACCCTTGATGACAAAGGCATCCCCCTGAAGCCAATAAAGCTCTGATACCAAATGTAAATTCTAACCTTGTATAATATCTACTGCAAACTGATATTCAGAAAAGATACAATGGCAAATACAAACATTACACAGAGATTTTTCACCTGGAAACCCAAACCGGGAAAACCAGCATATATTATATTCATACAATTATGTTACATTGTTTACAATACAATATACATATAGGAGCTAGCGGCATCCAAAACCCTAACCCAATGACCTGGATTATTCCAAAACCCTAAATCCTTAATTGGAAATAGAAAACCATCGGCAAAAACCATGTGCCGAAAACCACCTAATATCATGTGGTCCCAGAAATATGTCGTCCCGAAAATATGTCGGCCCAAAAAAAAAATTTCGGGGGCGCTGCCCCCGAACCCCTGCGCGCCCGGTGCAAGCACTCAGACACTACTACTCGTGCAAAGAATATAACACATACCCAACAATAAGGTCCTTCTTGATAATCATATACCCAAATCACAGTAGATTTTATGAACAACATCCAATCTCCCACCCTGCTTTCTAGATTTGGTTGCAAAGAGCTTTTCATTTCTTCCAAAACCCTTGGTAGGTCTGTGCTGAAGATGAGACTATAAACCTTGGACATGATATTGTTTATGAAAATAATCATGGTGATCCTATTTCATTCGGTTGAGATGGATGTAGCCTGAGGTAATTTGGTCTTATTCGATTCTAGGAACATTCTTAACAAATGCGTGTAGTACCTGAAGTGTCTCAGTGAATTGAAATTTACCAGTTGTTGGTGCATATTGTCAACAATAAACTTTTCAAAACTTATACAAACTGAATGACTGGACTCTGACATAAAAAAGGTCAAAATGAAACCCAACATTATTTCCACTACAAACTTGTCGTTATCCAATCCTAAAATTTGACTAAGTAGGGAGCAAGCCCACTGGACCTCAATAATCATGATGCTTACATTGATAGGAAAAGACAGACTCTCAGAATGGTGTTCAGGTTTAAGAATGGTTTGCAAAAACGGGGTTTTTACTTATGAGGGACATTCTCTGAAGACTGTAATCATTTTCTCTTCCTCAAAGGGCTCTGAAACTGTTGGGGAAGACTCTAGTATACTGAGGGTGTGTCGAATTGACAGACTAGTTACTTCGCATAATACCTCTGACCCCAACTTATTTAAAATGACCTTTTCTCCCTATGAATATTGTTCGGCACACCAGCTTACGAACTCTAGGAAAGGAAAAATGACTTATATGGAATAAGGGGTAATGGAAGCTTGGTCTGCTCTGAGGAAAGGTATCAATTTTCAAACATTGTCTAGCAGATTGGATTTGGACACGTAAATGGGTGAGACTGTTAATTCTGTGTCAAATACATCGGAGTCCCTATCAATTAGGGGTTCTTATTTAGAGGTGAGTTCTTGCTCTTTTATGGATGAAATGATAGGTTTCCTAGCCATGATGAGAAATACCTGTGAATCGACGGAGAATGCTCGAATCTGGTTCACTATTGAGATTTGATTTGGAATGGAGGGTTTGCATTGTTAGCGCTGCCATTTTTCTTCCCATTTAGATTTGGTTTTAAGTCACGCTGTGACCCATGCATCTGAACATGTAAAATCAGGCATGTAACCTCGTGAGGTCGAGGTCAACAAGTGGTCGGTTGGCCTTTGGAAATGGGAAGGGATGTCAGAGTCGAAACTTGTATAAGTAGTACAGGTATGTCTTTTCCAAAGAGTCGAGTCCCATTGAGAAACCAATCTCTATGTGCCTAGGTCGAGAAAAGTAGTTAATGTAGGTGGCATTGACAAGTAAAGCATGTTATTATCAGTTCATCATGAAGGCCGAAGGAATGAAAAATTTTGGCATTCGTATCATGCATGCCTAGTAAACCTTATCACTTGTATCTTACACGTGGGGATTTTTCATGGAAAACCTGCAACCCGACTCAAAAAATATCATTGCCATGAATTCACTGTCCTCCAACATGTTTTCTTCTCCTATCTGACTCATTAGAAATCTTGGATTGCTTGGAATTATTTCTAGTCATAGAACTAGACCCGAACTCCATTTGCAATTTCCCCTTGCCAGTCGAGTTTGTTCAAAACTCTCCCCTTGCGCGTCTGTTGGATATACTATGCGTGGAATATATATTGGTTGCACCATGGTGACCTATTAGAGCATAAGAAAAGGTGCACAGAGTAACAAAATTGCAAGATCCAGGCCCCAAAACGACTGGGATTCATTTTCACTCACAACAGGCATTCCCAAGGATGTTAAAGGAGTTATTCCTTTACCTGTAGAGGAGACTAGATCAAACTGTGCAGAACCTAGAGCGGAGGGATTTGCACAGGAAGGGACGATAATAGAAGTCTCATCTCTTCAACAGAAAATATCTCGGAGGAGGGGCAGGTCGAGGAAGAACAAGGAAGTTGTGGAAGCTCGATTTCCAAAAAAATCGCTTTCCATATGGAAGGTTGAAGAAATATTCAAGCGCGCCATCTGGCTAGAGCCTGCTAGAGGATCGAGCCATGAAGATAGAAGAAGAACAAGGAAAGTGGATATCATGAGAGAGAATGATCAAGAGCCATCTCAACAATTGAAGTAGGCAAAGCTGTCTATTTCTGAACTCTATCAGGAGAACATGGAGTTGAGGTGGCATATAGTGACATAGACCACGGAGGCGTTAGCAGCGCAGGGTTGCGAGGGAAATGTGGCATGGCTAAAAAGATAGCTCAGAGAGGTGAAAGACACCATTTTACAACTGTGAGAAACACAACAACTGACAAAATAAAGGCATACAAAATATTCCAGATAATACAAAGCAGTCGAGAAAGAGGCTAGTGTGGCTCTCGCCAGCGCACAAAAAAAATGAGCCTAGCTAACGCTCGTCTCTGCATCTGCAAAAACAAGATGAATCTTGGAATTTTTGAAGGAAACTTTTCCCCAAAGAACCCTACCTTTTGATAATGGCCGTGATAATCAAACAACCACTCGCCACACACATTTTCTAGAAAATGAATGCACAACAAAAATCAAAGCCATTATAAGCGGATAGCAAGTTCCTGACAGACACCTGCTCTCTCTGACACCCGATCAAAGGGATACACTGACACATATTTTTCCATATTGAAACCTGACTGATGATCATATCCTCGTGGCAGATTTACTGATGATCATGGGTAAACAGACGTGATTATTGTCTATTTTTGGGCAGCGCCATGGGAAGATTCTCCAGTGTATGCTACTCATTTTTCCTAGTTTTAGGGTTAGCAGTTAGAAAGCAAGGTAGCCCAAGCGAAACCCTCGTTTATATATTTCATTTGTTTGATGTAAGCTAGGTTGGTTGGAAAAATTGGTAGACAACATCTATTTTATGTAATTTGAGTTTTTGACCGGAATTTAATGCAAAGGTCCTATAACTTGATGAAAAGATTCTAGTTGTAGTAGTTGGATGTATTGTGTTCCTCTCTTTATGTATGTGCTTCCTGTCATATTTTATTCATACATTTTTCTGTCTATTTCAGAATGAATTTTCGAACCTGTGGATTCGCTGCGTAGTGCCCCTTATTCGCACCACTTAGACAAAACGTTTTCTTCTAAAAGTTAACTTTGAATTCACCCACATCGGTGCTCTGAGTTACTTACTGTGTTTTTCTCCCACCTCACATTATGATTTTACATTGAATATTGTTTCTCACCTAGCCTTATCCTCTCAAGTTCAGTCATTGAGTCATTTGTCCCCGTCTTTTCCTTAGATCGACTCCATAGCCCAAGTCTTACTTTCTTGCGCCAACATAACCAGAACCCATTATATCAAAGGTGTTAAATCTAGCCACCACTTTCAAAGCCATATCCCGCATGGAGATCGTGCCTTCTGAGAGAGCCCTCTCTAGATACAAAAGGCTAGTTTTGGGTCTCAAAGTTGGTTGAAAAAATTACCTTCTTTGTTTGTTTATCAACCGAATAGATTTACAGTGTGCTAACATTCTGGCGCTATTGCTGGGGAAAAAATTGAATAGATTTTCCATGGGAGAATGACTAACATTGCAATTTGACCCCTGAGGGTAATAGAGGGACAAAAATCCATACCGACTGAAACCCTTACCCTGGAGACTCCAATCCAAATAGAATAGTAGCTCCAAGTAGCACATTTCAGGAACCCTGGCTCCAAAGACGATTTATACCAGAGAAAATCCTAACCCAAACACCACAGAGCCTGTGTACAATCTCGAGAAGATTCTGCATAAGACCAGAGAACAGGTGTCAGACTTGTTCTACTACCTGGACATAATCATCTCCTTTCCCAAAGATGACGTGCAGAGCATTGACGACCTTGATTTTGATGCATTCTTTGAGCAAACTCTCTTCAGTTCTAAGTCAGAAACCAGTTTGAACGAGACTGTTTTCGACCTGAAGAAATTCCAAGCTCTAGTACCCAATAATATCCCTCAGAATTTGAATCCTCCTAGGGATATGGCTGCCAAATGCACTCCCCTCATCCTACTAGCCCAATTACATGACTTACCTCAGAATTATAGCCAGAGAATTAGGCTCTACGATGTTGAGGGAAATGTTTCCATGCAGAGGCACCTGGACAGGTTTAACGATTTCGTCAACCTGGGAGAGGTGGACTACGTAGATGAAAAAATGAGGCTATTTGCACAGAGCCTTTCAGGAGATGTAAGAAAATGGTTCAAATCCCTACCGCCCATGAGCATTCAGGACTTCGCCACATTCGATACATCGTTCCTAAATAAATGGAAGGATAAGAAAAAATAGTTGAATATGCTAACACAATAGAATATTATGAATAAAGCACCAGAAGAAACAATGTGGGAGTTCTCAACCCATTTTTTGAAGGTGTACAACTCAATCCCTGCAGAAGTTGAGCTGCCCCCAGATGCAGGGTAGTTGCGGTATGCTGATTCTTTCAACAATGATTTCACCCTATTGTTGAGAGAAAGAATATCAACAAGTCTAGATACTATAATGAGTAACGTTGTCAAAGTCGAAGTAAACATGATGGCGTCGGGAAAAATAAAACCTAGGTTCAATCGAGGAAACAAGAGACCCTAGGGAGATGCACAACCATCGACGTCGTGGTACTCAGACGATAAATTCAACATGATTATGAAGACCATGGAGAAGTTGATGGAGAAAATATCCATGGGAAATAGACCTGTTGCTTGAGAACAAAATGACCCACTGCCTAGAAATTAGAACCTCAGAAGGGGTCAAATCCCTCAGATAAGAAAGAGAGAACAAAAACAACAAAGGGATCAAGATGACTAGCATATGAGACCTCCTTTCTAGAACAAATACGTGGATGAGGATTTCAAACAGACATTTGACAACTAGATGCATTGTTGCGATGACCAAAACCCGTGCATGTTCTTGAAAAAGAGTGAGCATGATCAGTATATGAGAAGAAACGAAGACTTTATGCCAGAGACCAATGATGATATGATACTCAAAACATATGATGCACCATCTTGGGAGATAAAAGAGTTCAAGAAAGGCTATCAAAACACTATCATGCAGTTCCAGAAGAAGTACAATATCTGGAGCAATGACGTGCCTACCAAATCGCAACAAACGAACCCCATAAGGAAGCCTTCAGTGGAAACCCCTTCCACAAGCTGACCAAGGTTTAACAATGAAACCAAGGATGTGACAGAGAAATCTAAGTCGAAGGAGGAGGTCCCTAAGAAATCTTCAGAGACACGATGGGAGGCGAGCGGAAAAGAGGTAGAAAAAACCTGTCCCCCTTTCAATTTTGAACATGAGATGGCCAAAATAAAAATATCTATCATGTTCAATGAACTTATTAGAAAGGGAGGGTATCAGGAAAAATCATTAAAATTTAGAAAATGGGGGGGACCCCCGATACTCTAAATATTCAATATGATCACCCTGCCATCCTTTTTGGTCACCGCGTTGAAGAGACAAGTGATACCAAAGACGTCCCTCATTTCTATGTCAGTCTGAATATCCCTGACATGACCCTGCATAATCCCATGCTGGATTGTGGTGCATTGCACAAACTCATGCCGAAGGTGATCATGGATGAACTAGGTTTGGATGTCACGAGGCCATACAAAGGCTTGTTCTCCTTTGATTCGAGGAAATTCAAGTGTTTAGGCCTTATCAAAGACCTAGGTGTATCGTTGGCTCAAATCCACGCTAAGAACATGGTCATGGACATGGTTGTCACAGACATACCCCCAAAATTTGGCATGCTACTCTTGAGGTCGTGGGATGCGAAGTTAAAGGGAACGTTGCAGATGGATATGTCGTACGCCACTATCCCTATTTTTTTCCATGACAAAAGTTTGTACAAAGAAGTGTTTTTGAAATACATGGTAAGAAACAAGACACAGCCACACAATCATCCCATATATGATGTCTACATTGAGGTGGCTTCTTATATATTTTACAATGACTTGAGTTTCGAAGAGGAAGAACCGACATCCATCATAATAGCTGACGAGAAGACCACATGGGAAACAATAGAATGTGTCGACCCAAAAGACCGCATGGAAAATAGGGTGTGGAACATGAATTTTGATGACACAGTCAACATAGAAGGAGTTGGGGTCTACATATGGGTGAGCCCCCCTGAAGCAAGCACAAGGTTGTGCTCATAGAAGCTCATGTTTGAATTCACTGACAACATGGCTGAGTATGAAGCACTAATATTGGGCTTACAAGTTCTGAAAGAATTGGGCACACAGAAGATAGAAGTGTGCATAGATTTCGAGCTGATCATAAATTAGGTAAAGGGTGTATATCAGACCAAACACCCCAAGCTGGGAGCGTACAATAATTTGTCTTTGGACCTCCTCGGAGGATTTTCAGAGTATGACATATCTTCTATCCCCATAGAAAAAAATGATATCGCTGATGCATTGGCCACCTCAGCCTTGATTTTTAAGATCCCCATATTCCCAAAAACAAAATATGAAATCGAGGTCAAGCACAGGCTGACAGTGCCTGATAATATTAAACACTGGCAAGTGTTTGATGATGAAAAATAGGTGGAAATATTCCTCCTTATGAGTGATGAGTTCTCTAATACAAACGTTGATGAGGAATGTTGCGGCAACGAATATGAGAGAATGGATGCGTGCAGTAATGATGAACCTTTCCAAATCCATATCATGGGAAGGGACACAATACAATTGAAAACTGATATTATTCCAAAGGTGTTGGTGCGGCAGGAAAATATGTTTGACAAAAATGATGTGGCTAAGAACCCCAATATCACTGCAAGCGAAGAAGACATGGAAGATTGCAACATCGGGACTGAGGAGAACCCAAAGATGGTAAAATTATCAAAGACACTCAGTCCAAAGGTCAAGCAGGACTACGTAAAGCTCATGAAATATTTCCTGGACATCTTCGCATGGAGCTACAATGACCTGAAAGTGTATGACATGAAAGTGATCCAACATGTTATCCCTCTCAAGGAAGATCAAAATCCTTTCAAATAGAAGTTGAGATAGATAAATCCCCTGTTGTTGCTGCTAATCGACAAGGAGGTAAAGAATCTTTTCGACACTAAAATTATTGTTTCTTTGAGATTCTCGAAATGGGTAGCTAATTTGGTACCTGTAAGAAATAAAATAAGCGAGATAAGACTATGTGTAGACTTCCAAAATTTAAATAAAGTGTCTCTCAAGGACCACTACCCCCTTCCCAAAATGGACTACATCCTACAAAAATTTGTGGGGTCCCAGAAGATGTCTATGTTGGATGGGTTCTCAGGATATAATCAGATCATGGTCCACCCAGATGATAGAGAGAAAACAACTTTCGCAACTCTATGGGGAACATTCATGTATGCCAAGATGTCGTTCAGCTTGATGAACACTGGAGCCACTTTTCAGAGGGCCATGGACATCAGGTTTGCTGATGAAAAGGAAAAATTAATTTTGATTTATCTAGACGACATCACAATGTACTCTGCCTCTGAAAAACAACATCTCAAGCACCTGAAGAGGGTTTTCCAAAAGTGCAGAAAGTTCGGCATATCACTAAATCCAAAGAAGTCGCACTTCACGGTGGAAGAAGGAAAGTTGTTGGGGCACATCATTTCTAGGGAAGTCATTAAGATAGACCCCAATAGGGTTGAAGGGATCCTAAAGATCGGTACCTCGCATAGTAAAAAGGAGTTGCAATCCTTCCTGGGAAAGGTAAACTTCTTGAGGAGATTCATCCCAAACGTGGTGGAAATCATAAAACATATAACTTGCATGTTCAGGAAGGGAAACGAGATCAAGTGGAACCCGGAGGCCAAGAATTATTTTGACGATATCAAAGTGGCGCTGACTAAATCTCCTGTACTAGCCAGCCCGAATTTTACAAAAGATTTCCTCCTATTTTCGTTCACCTTAGAACACACTATTGTCAGCATGCTGCTACAGAAAGACAAACAGGATTTTGAAAAACCGATAGCCTATTTCAGCCGGACACTGTGCGATGCTCCACTAAGGTATGACATTATGGAAAAACAGGCGTATGCCTTAGTGAAATACTTGAAAGAGTTCAGGAAATACATATTGCACTCCCATGTCATTGCTTGTGTACCCAACAGTTTAGTAAAAGATATCGTGACTCAATCTGACCCGGAAGGAAGGAGAGGCAAGTGGATAGCAGCCATGGTAGAATATGATCTTGAAATCAAGCCTACAAAGATGATAAAAGGTCATGGTCTCACAAATTTAATGGAGCAGTCAGACTGTGATGCTTTAGGAATGAATTTCATCACTGATCTATTGGAATTCCCCGAAGAATAAAAAACCATGCAGGTGCCTCAGCAGTTCATTGATTCACCATGGTATGCACACATCATCTATGTGTTGGAGAATATCCAGGGCCCTCTGGGCATGAGTAATACTAAGGCCAAATTTCTCAAGATTAAAGTGGTTAAGGTCTACATCCTGGACAAATCACTCTACTGGAAAGAACCCGAGGGAATATTGTTGAGTTGTTTGCTGGAAGATGACACGAAACAAACCATACAATAATTTCACAAAGGTGAATGTGGAGGACACAACTATTGGAAGACCACCACGCAAAAAATCCCGAGGGAGGGTTATTACTGGCCTACAATTTTCACTAACATATATAAGGAGGTCTCTAGCTGCCACGAATGTCAGATTTTCGATGGAAGAAGAAATCTGCAGCCCCTATCACTAAAGTCGATCTCAGTCGAATCACCTTTCATGCAATGGGGTATAGATTTCATAGGATAGATAAATCCACCATCCTTTGCGCAACACAAATGGATACTCATGGCTACTAACTATTTCACGAAATGGATAGAGGTGATCCCCATGAAACAAGCTACCGATGCAATCATCATCCAATTCCTAGAGATGAACATCTTATTGAGGTTTGGGTGTCTTGTTAAGATCATTACAGACAATGCAGTCACATTCAAGTCTAAGAGGATGGAGAAATTTTTTCAAGATTATAACATAACCCTGGGGCATTCCACGACATACTATCCACAAGGAAACGGGTTAGAAAAATCCTTGAATAAGAGCCTGACTATGATCATTAAATGACTCTTGCAAGAAAACAAGAGAGCCTGGCATAAAAATATTATCTACGCACTGTGGGAAGATCAGGTTACCACCAAGAAGTCTATATCAATGTCACCTTTCCAGATTGTTTATGGCACGGATGCAATTTTCCCTACTTCACTGGGACTGCCCATCATGAATTTGTTGCAAGAACAAGAGGCTAAGCCAAATGCTAGGCATAAGAGAATTAATCAGCTAATTCACACACAGCAGGCAAGAGAGAAGGTGTAAAATCTATCACAGCTCCATCGAGAGAAGATAAAGAAAGCTTTCGAAAAGCGTTTGAAGCAGGACGATTTTCAAGTCGAATATTTGGTGCTGAGATGGGACACGAGAAATGAAAGTAAAGGGAAGCATGGAAAGTTAGACCACCTTTGGACAGGTCCTTTCAAAATCAGCGCATCCTACAGAGACAATGCTTATTTCCTGGAAGGATTAGATGGAGAATGCCTTGGTTGGGGGCCTGTAAACGACAGGTTCCTCAAGCATTACGTAATGAAATAAAATACGTTTAAGTCATTTTTCATTGTAAATAGTCATTTTGATTTTGCATTGAGTCAGTGGGTCAACAGAAAATTGAAGCCTGAAGTGAAGGCCCTAAGTTTATGATAATGTTTTAGAAGATGCGTCGATAGGTTTAGTTTGTTTTATGTTCTTCATTTATTTCTCTCAGTATCTAAAAGTCGAATAAATCCCAATGGTCAGGCACTTGGTCTACTGTTATTTTCTACCTCACAAGGAGGATAGCATCCTCGTTGGAGCCAATTGTTAGCGCCACCATTTTTCTTCCCATTTAGAGTCAGTTTTAAGTGACGTTGTGACCCATGCGTCTGAATATGTGAAATAAGGTACATAACCCCGTGAGGTCGATGTCAGTAAGTGGCTAGTTGGCCCTTGGAAATGAGAAGGGATGTCAAAGTCAAAACTTGTATAAGCAGTACGGGTATGTCTTTTCCAAAGAGTCGAGTCCTATTGAGAAACCAATCTCTATGTGCCTAGGTCGAGTCAAGTAGTTAATGGAGGTCGCATTGGCAAGTACAACATGTTATTATCAGTTCATCATGAAAAGGCTGAAGGAATGAAAAATTGTGGTGTTCGTATCATGCATTCCCAGTAAACCTTATTGCATGTATCTTACACGTGGGGATTTGTCATGGAAAACCTGCAACTCGACTCAAACAATATCATCGCCATGAATTCACTGTCCTCCAGGATGATTTCTTCTCCTATCTAACTCATTATAAATCTTGGATTGTTTGGCATTATTTATGGTCATAGAACCAGACTCAAACTCTATTTGCAATTTCCCCTTGCCAGTCCAGTTTGTTCAAAACTCTCCCCTTGTGTGTCTGCTGGATATATTGAACACAGACTATATAATGGTCGCACCATGGAGACCTCTCTGAGCATAAGAAAAGGTGTGTAGAGTAGCAGAATTGCAAGATCCAGGCCCCAAAATGACTGGGGGTAGTTTTCACTAGCAACAGGCATTCCCAAGGATGTGAAAGGATTTATTCCTTTACCCATAGATTAGACTAGATAAAACCATGCAAAACCTGAAGCGGAGGGATTTACACAGGAAGGGACTATGATATAATCCCCATCTCCTCAAAAACAAATGTGTCGGAGGAGGGGCAGGCCAAGGAAGAACAAGGTGGAAACTCGATTTCCAGAAAATTCACTTGCTAGATCAAAGTCTGAAGAGCTACTCATGCACTCCATCTAGTTAGATACTGCTGGAGGATCGAGCCACGAAGACAATTTTGGGTATGTGTTATATTCTTTGCATGTGTGTGTGTGTGGGCGCATCAGATTCAACAATTGCATTTGACAATCCCTCTAGTAGTGATTTTTGTGTCGTGCACACCGGGCTCTTTCCTAGGGGGTCCTAGGGGGGGGCAAGTATGTCTCCCCTTGGTTATGCGTTGCATTCGAGGTAGCGCCCCGAAATTTATTTTGGGCAGTTTTTGCTATTTTTAGCGTATTTTGTTATTTTTAGCAGTTTTCTAAATTAATCCTGTATTAAGGGATTAGGGTTTTTGTATCTACAAAATACCTAAGAACATTGTATATATTGTATGGTGAATAGTGAAATTTGATATAATGAATATAAGAAAGGTTTTCCCAGTTGAGGGTTTCCGATATAAAATCTCAGTGTACTCTGTGTATGAGCCATTGATTAAATTATGTTTTTCTTAAGAATCTATATGCATTGCTTTACTTCATAGGTTTAAAAATTACATGTGGTATCAGAGCTCATTTTTGGCTTCAAAGGGACGCCTTTGTTGTTGAGGGTTTGGATTGGTCTTGATAGATCAATTTTATATTGGGTCTGTGATAAACCTGGGTTTAGTGGGAGCTTTTGCAGTGGTGGTTTGAGTGAAAAAAGAGGAATGGAAATCTCTTCTAGAATCAAGATAGAGAAGTTCAATGGTAAAAAATTTGAGCTATGGAAGTTGAAGATGGAGGACCTTCTTGTAGACAAAGAACAATGGATTGTTGTGGATCTTGGTACACAGCCTACTGGTACACCGTCTACTAGCACACAGGCTACTAGTACACAAACTACCAATACACCACCTACTGGTATGTCGAAGGAATATTGGGAGAAGTTGGACATAAGAGCAAGGAGTACTATTCGACTCTGCATGTAGATTCAATGTTGTTGAATGTATCAGGAGAATCTATAGCCAAGGAACTATGGCATAAGTTGGGGAATTTGTATCAATCAATGTCCCTGGTAAACAAGTTGTTTCTTCAAAAGAAGATGTATCATCTTAGGATGGAAGATGGATATTCTATGACAGAACATATAAATGCCTTTAATACTCTGGTAAGTCAACTTGTCTCTATGAATATTACGATTGCAGAAGAAGATAAGTGTATTACTTTGTTATGTTCTTTGCCAAACTCTTGGGATAACTTGGTTGTAGCAACAGGTAGTACCACTCAATCTACATTGAAGTAGGAGGATGTAGTTGCATCCTTGTTATTTGAAGAGATGAGGCGGAAAAGCATGGATGGTCATAGCACAGATGATTTATTTGTAAGAGGTCGTACCCAAGATAGGAATCCTGGTAAGTCTTCAAGGGGATATCTAAATCTACAGGTAGATCTAAGTCTCCAGGAAAATCTTTGAGGAAATGATGGAAGTGTGGTAAAACAGGGCACTATAAAAAAGATTACAAGTCTAAGAAGGTTGAAAAACTATAGGGATATGATAGTACCTCTTCCACAGAGACGAAAACCTCCATTGAAGAAGGAGGTGATGTTTACTTGGCATCTACAAGTACACACACAGACCATGATGTATGGTTGATCGACTCAGGTTCGGCATACCACATGACTCCTCACAGGGAGTGGTTCTCTGAATGTGAAAAATATGATGGTGGTGATGTATTCCTAAGAGATGAATCGACAACAAAAATCATGGGATGTGGAAGGGTTAAGTTGTTGCTAAAATATGGAAGGATTAGAAAACTCCACGGGGTTCTTCACATTCTAAAACTAGCCAGGAGCCTAATATATGTAAGCAATTTGGATGATGCAGGAGTGAATACTGTATTTGGAAAGAACACTTGCAAGATGGTATGAGGAGAAATGGTGTTGATGAGGGGAGTTCAGTGTGGAACTCTGTACAAGTTTTCGGGAAGCACTTATACTAATGGGTGCAACAGTTATGTTGTCCCTGAGAAGAGAAATGAAGGAGACAAGATTAATATTGTCCCAGAAAAGAAGACCATGTTGTGGCATCAAAGACTGGGGAATATTGGAGAAAAGGGCCTTCGAACACTACATGGTAAAGGTATGGTTGAAGGTATGGCTAATTGCACTCTGGATTTTTATTTCTGTGAACATTGCATATATGGTAAACAAAATCAAGTAAGATTCCCATATGGTGCTACAAGAGCAAAGGGGATATTAGAGTTGATACACAGTGATGTGTTTGGACCTATGCCTATTCCATCACTAGGTAAGTCCGTGTATTATGTTTCATTCATAGATGATTTCTCAAGGAACACATGTATTTATTTTCTTAGAAAGAAATCTGAGGTATTTGATAAATTCAAAGAGTTTAAGGCTTTGGTATAAAATCAGATAGAGAAGAAAATAAAGGTATTGAGAACAAATAATGGTGGAGAATTCTGTGGAAATGAATTCGAAGAATTCTGTAAGAAGTGTGGTATAGAAAGGAAGAAGACTACTCCATACACTCCTCAGTAGAATGGAGTTACAGAAAGGATGAACAAGACACTGATGGAAAAATCAAGGAGCATGCTCATCGGTGTCGAGTTAGGACAGGAATTCTGGGCAGAGGCAGTGGGTATAGCATGTTACCTGGTCAATCGACCACCCTCATCAACGTTGGATGATAAAACTCCACATGAGGTATGGACTGGAAATAAACCCTCTCTTCAACATCTTAAAGTGTTTGGTTGTGATGCTTATGTACATGTTCCAAAGGAAAATAAGAGTAAGTTGGATAAAAAGGATGAAAATTGTATCTTTATTGGTTATAAAGATGGTGTGAAAGGTTATAAGATTTGGAACCCAGAAACCAAGAATATTGTTTTCAGTTGAGATGTTGTTTTTAGAGAGGTAAAATATGTTTCCAAACAAGAATTCCTACCAAGGCCAGAAGAACTTGAGAAAATAGAGCTAGAGTTGGATGATGAAAAATATGAATCATCTGAAGAAGATGAAGCAACAATAGAATAAGAAGAACCTCATACCCTAGTATTGAGGAGATCAGTGAGAGAAAGAAGGAAACTATAAAGGTATAATCCACCTAATTTCCATTCCAATTTTTCTTTATCTATTACTGATGATGATCCCAGAATTGTCAGGGAAGCAGTGAATTTAGAGGATAGTAAACTATGGAAGAAGGCCATGCTTGAATAAATGGATGCCTTGGAAAAGAATGAAGCATGTGATATATTTGAGTTGCCAGCTGGAAGAAAAAATGTTGGTAGCAAATGGTTGTTCAAGAAGAAGTTTAATGCAGAAGGAAAAGTGGAGAAATACAAAGCTCGACTAGTAGCAAAAGGTTATTCCCAAGTAGAGGGAATTGACTTTGGTGATCTTTTTTCTCTTGTTGCTAAGTTAACTTCTATTAGATTTATTTTATCTATTGTTGTTTCTTTTGATCTTGAAGTGGAATAAATGGATGTGAAGAAAACATTCCTACACGGGGATCTAAAAGAAGAAATCTACATGAAGCAGCCAGAAGGCTTTGTAGTGAAGGGAAAAAAAGAGATAGTATGTAAGCTAAAGAAGTCACTATATGGTCTGAAGCAATCACCTAGGATGTGGTACCAAAAGTTTGATACATACATCCTTGAATTGGGATTTGTGAGAAGCCGGGTTGATCACTGTGTATATTCCAAGCAGGTTGGTAATCACTTCATTTATGTAGTGTTGTGTGTTTATGACATGTTGTTGGTCACAAATAACATGGATGTTATCAAGGAGGTGTAATCGCAGTTATCCTCCAAATTTGACATGAAGGATATCGATGCTGCTAACTTCATTCTAGGAATGGAGATTAAAAGAGATCGTGCAAACAAGAAACTCTGGTTGAATCAAAGAAAATATGTTGAGACAATATTGTAGAGGTTTAATATGCATGGAAGTAAACCAGTCAAGGTTCCTATTCTTATAGGTGTAAAGTTATCTGCAAACCAGTGTCCCAAGACACAGGAAGAAGAAGAGGACATGTCCCACGTTCTGTATGCCAGTGTAGTTGGCAATTTGATGTATGCAATGGTCTATATTAGACCAGACATTGCACATGCAGTGGGAGTTTTGAGCAGGTATATGTCAAAACCAGGGAAGGAGCATTGGAGATCAGTAAAAAGGGTCTTTAGGTATCTTCGTGGCACTACCAGTTATGGATTGTGCTACCAAGGAAGACTAGGATTGGACAAAGTGGTGGACATACATGGCTTTGTTGATGCAGACTCGGTTGGAGATCTGGATCGTAGAAGATCTGCAAGTGGGTATGTGTTTAACCTATTTGGAGGAGCAATCAGTTGGATGAGAAAAATACAGGCTGTAGTGGCACTCTCAACTACAAAAGTTGAATACATGGAAGCCACTCATGCAGGCAAGGAAGTAGTATGGTTACAAATATTGTGTTCATGTATTTGGTTGGTACAACAAGCAGTGAGATTAGATTGTGATAGTCAAATCACAATATTCCTGGTAAAGAACCCAACTTATCATTCAAAGACAAATCATATTGATGTTCAATATCACTTTGTGAGAGACATGGTTGAGGAGAAGAAGGTGTTGCTGGAAAAGGTTGACACTTTGAAGAATGTTGCAGATTCATTGACAAAGTCTATGAGCACAGAAAATTTCTCCTGGAGTAGAGGAACAATGGGAATTTATTTCCTGGATTGTTGAATATATAATCCCCTGGACCCCTGGATACAAAGAAAACAACAAGTGGGAGATTGTTGGGTATGTGTTATATTCTTTGCATGTGTGTGTGTGGGCGCATCAGATTCGACAACTATGTCTGATGATCCCTCTAGTAGTGATTTTTGTGTCATGTGTGTCGAGCGATTTCCTAGGGGGGTCCCAGGGGAGGGAAGGTATGCCCCACCCTGGTTATGCGCAGTGCCCCGAAATTTGTTTTTGGGCGGTTTTTGCTATTTTTAGTGGATTTTGCTATTTTTAGCGGTTTTCTAAATTAAGCCTGGATTAAGGGATTAGGGTTTTAGTATCTATGGAATACCTAAACAAATTGTATATATTTTACGGTGAATGGTGAAATTCAATATAATGAATATAAGAAAGGTTTTCCTGGTTGAGGGTTTCTGGTATAAAATCTCTGTGTACTCTGTGTATGAGCCATTGATTAAATTTTGTTTTGCTTAAGAATCTATATGCATTGCTTTACTTCACAGGTTTAAAAATTATAGACAGGAGTAGAACAAGGAAAGCGGATATCAAGAGAGTGAATGATAAAGATCCATATCAACAATTGAAGTAGGCAAAGTTGGCTATCACTGAACTCTATCAAGAGAACATGGAGTTGAGGTGGAAACTAGCGACAAAGACCACAGAGCCATCAACAAAACAGGGTCGCGAGGGAAACATGGCATGGCTAAAAATACAGCTCAGAGAGGTGCAAGACACCATTGTAAAGTTGTGAGAAACACAATGACTAATGAAACAAAGGCATACAAAATATTCCAGAGAATATGAAGCAGTTGAGAAAGAGGCTCTTGCCTGTGCGCATAACAAATGAGCCTAGTTGATGCTCGTCTCTGCATATGAAAACACAAGATGAATCTTGGTAGTTTTTAAGGACACGTTTTCCCAAAGAACCCTACCTTTTGATAAAGGTCGCCATAATCAAACAACCACTCACCACACACATTTTCCAGAAAATGAACGCGTAACCGAAACCAAAGTCATTATAAGTAGATAAACATTTCCTGATAGACACCTGATCGCTTTTACACTCGATCAAAGGGATACATTGACACATATTTTTCCATATTGAGACCTGACCGATGATCATATCCTCATGGAAGATTTCCGGACGGTCATGGGTAAACAAACGTGATTATTGTCTATTTTTGTGCAGCGACATGTGAAGAGTCTCCAACGCATGCTACTTAGTTTTCCTAGTTTTAGGGTTAGCAGTTAGAAAGCAGGGTATCCCAAGTGGTTCCCTCGTTTATATATTTCATATTTTCAATGTAAGCTAGTTTGGTTGGAAAAATATGTAGATGACAACTATTGTATGTAATTTGAGTTTTTGACCAGAATTTAATGCAAAGGTCCTATAACTTGATGAAAAGATTCTAGTTGTAGGAGTTGGATGTATTGTGTTCCTCTCTTTATGTATGTACTTCCTGTCATCTTTTATTCATATCTTTTTCTGTCTATTTCGAAACAAATTTTTGAACCTGTGGATTCACTGTGCAGCGCCCCTTGTTCGCACCACTTAGACAAAAAATATTCTTCTAAAAGTTAACTCTGAATTCACCAGTGGAGCTCTGAGTTACTTCCTATTTTTTTCTCCCGCCTCACATTATGATTTTACACTGAAGACTATTGCTTTCCTAGCCTTATCCTCTCAAGTTCAGTCACTCAGTCATTTGTCCCCATCTTTTCCTCAGATCAACTCCATAGCCCAAGTCTTACTTTCTTGTACCAATATAAACAGAGCCCATTATATCAAAGGTGTTAAATATATCCACTTCTTTCAAATCCATATTCTATGCGGAGACTGGGCCTTCCGAGAGATCCCTCTCAAGATCCGAAAGGCTAGTTTCGAGTCTCAAAGTCGATTGAAAAAGTTGCCTTCATCATTTGTTTATCAGCCAAATGGATTTATAGAGTGCTAACATGCGCCACTTTTCAAACATTCGAGTGCTTTGAAATATTATAGAATAATGACCAGGTCCCTCCTTTTATATGCATTGTTCGATATTGGGGATTGGAGAAAATAGTTTTTAGTAGACCGATTTTTGCCTTGATGTGCCTCTGATGTCTCCACACGTCTAAGAAAAGGAACCATGGTATTTTGCCCAACCCACGTTTGAAAAATTATCCTTCGCGCTACTTCAATGCTCGATATGTGTCTTGGTCATCGATTTGGGCCACTCCAAGATCTACGGTCCACTTGGTCTCATAGACTTTTGATATCGGGGGTTGGAAAGAACGGTTTTGGGTAGACCACTTTTCACCCCAATGTGCCTCTGAGGGTACCACACGTCCACAGAATGAAACCGTGGTATTTTCCTTGACCCACCTTCGAAAACTTATCTCTCACACTATTTAATTGCCCGATATGATTGCTAACCATTGATCTGTGGCATCTGAGATCTATGGTTGGCCAAGTCCCATCACCCCTGCATCTCCACTACATTTTTCCATATGTCGCCATATGTGACCTTATCCTCCAAACTATCATTCTTCCATAGAGATGTAGCTCTTCGCTAAATTTCCGAGACTTGGATCCTATCTGAAAATTCTTATGGTGATAACATAGGATCCAACTGGGGATGTTATCCTCCCTGCGAGGTAGAAAAGAATTGTAGACTAAGTGCCTACCCATTGGGATATGGTTTATTTGTGCAATCTAAATCTGCTGGTCTTTATTCAAAAAATCAAAATTGACCCAACATAGCTTTCGGCCTTCACCTTAGGCTTCAACTATGCTTCTTTTATTCCAACTTTTGCATGCAAAAAGAAAAACACAAAACAATTATGTACAATTAGTGGAAGGGGTGATTAGGTTTAAACGATATAATGCTTGAGGAACTTGTCATTCACAGGCCCTCCTCTAGTGATCTCTCCATTACTCTCCTGTAAAAAGTAGGCATTGCTTCCATGGTATGCTGCAATTTTGAACGGGGCCCAACAATAGGTGATCAAATTTCCCATGCCTTCCCTTATCTTCATTTATGACATCCCATTTTAGTACCCTGTCTCTTGGTTTGAAGTCATCCACCTTGGTATGTTTGTCGAAAGCCTCTTTGATCTTGTCTTGGCACAACTGGGTATTATGGAAATCCTTTTCTCTGGTCTGTTGTACACTAATGAATTCATCCTCCTTTCTTTGTGTGGCGTCTATCTCTACATATTGCTCCTGCAATAGTCTCATTATTGGCAACCCCGATGTAGTAGGAACAATTCCTTTAGTTCCATAGACGATTTGGAAAGGGGACGTGGAAATGCATCTTTTTGGGGATATCCTATCATCCCACAGTGCGTGAATGAGATTTTTGTGCCATGCCTTTTTATTCTCTTGCAACATTTTTTTGATGATTCTGAATAAGATTTTATTCGAAGACTCAGCCAATCCATTCCCTTGAGGGTAGTAAGATGTAGAATGGCCAAGGGTGCTATTGTAATCACTGCATAATTTTTCTATTTTCTTGGATGGATTGTGTGTTATACTATTGATTGGGCATCCAAATTTGGATAGAATATTGTCTTGTAAGAATTGAATGATAACATCACTTGTCACCTGCCTGGTGAGAACTGCCTCAATCCACTTAGTGAAATAATCTATTGTTGTCGGGATCCATTTATGTTGAGCTGAGGATTGTGTATTTTTTTCCCCTATAAAATCAAGGCCGCACTATCTGAAAGGAGCTTCCACTGAAATGGGTTTTAAAGGAAGAGACTGCAATTTTCCTTTCCCATCGAAAATCTGACATTCATGGAATTTTAAAACCTCTTTATAAATGTCGAGAAAAATGCTAGGCCAATAAAATCCATCCCTCAAAATTTTATGCACAGTTTTCTTCCAATAATGATGACCTCCACAGTCACCCTTATGGAACTCTCTGAAGGTTTTATCAACTTCTCATTCTATCAAATAGCTCAATAAAATTCCCCCTGGATCCTTCCAATACAACGATTCATTCACTATACAAAATTTTGTTGCCTTTAGTTTCAAAAAAATGGCCTTTGTTTTACTAAATTCAGGAGGAGCCTACAAAATTTTCAACACAAAGATGATATCTGCATACCATGTAGAGTCAAGAAATTTCTAGGATATTTCTGGAGTCACCTTTTCTTTTTCTGTTGTACTGTCTGAAAAGTCTGCAATGAATTTTATTCCCAAGAGTTCACAGTTTGTTTGTGCCATCATCTTAGCAATCCCTTCTCCTTTGATCAACTTGGTGGGTTTAATATCCAGGTCATATTCCAATAGATCTGCTATCCATTTACCCCTCTTTCCTTCATGATTAGGCTATTTAATATCCAGGTCATATTCTAGTCTTTGTTGTTTGCAGTCTATAGCTTAGGTTTCACCTCAGATTGGGATTTTCCTTGAATTGTTTTCTTTTTTCTATTAAAGTAAGTGTCTGAATATTCAAGAGATCCTGGTTCTCAGTACCAGTAGTCTTTTCCTGGGCTGGATTGCTTGGTCTTTCATTTGTATCAGAGTTTTAGAGATACACATGGCCTGTATAAGCCAACACGTGTGTACACGTGCTTTGACTTTACACAGCTCGCGTGCACACGCTTGCTATTGAACTGTCAGCAGTGTGCTTGTGGAGAAAATTTTTGTTGAAGGTGAGGTAGTCATCCTTTCCTTTGAAAAGAGTTATACCTCTCAGGTTTTTGGGTCATTGTCATAGCAGTTAGTAACTTAGGTTTGATCATAGCAATAACTTTCTTTTTCATTAAGAAGTTTTCCTCAAAATTTTCTTTTATAGGGTTTTTAGACAAGTGTGAGAGTCCAATTTTAATTTGCTTGTGTGTGATTTTTAAAGTGACTCTTTGTGATATGCGCTTAGGCTAGAAGTTTTCTTGGTTTTTACTTGTTGCTATTTTTTTCTTTTTTCTTTGTGAGCATTCAAATAAAATAAAATAAAACTTTTTTTTCTTTGTTTGGTTAAATAGTGTTGTTTTGCATTAGTAACCAGGGAAAAGTATTTGTTTTCATAAGTTCTTGATGGTTTACTTAGATCATAAGTGGCTTGTAGTCGAGTGAAATCCTATTTTGATTTTGTTGTCCAAATATCTTAGGAAAAAAATTAAGTTTGAAAAGTTGTTTAAGATTTGAGTTAAGTGAAGGTATTTTGTTTCCAGCTTTCTGTTGTTTTTTTTTTCGTCTTTCAAACATCACTAGTTTCACTTTCATAAAATTTTACTTAATACAAGAATAAAAATTAACACTAAATCTAAAATTCATTAGAATTTTTATGTTTGTAGGGTCAACCAACTAGTTTAGGGTTAGGGCCTTGAATTAGGTTGGAGAGGAAACTCTTCAAGGCCATTAAATAAAACATTGGAGTCTCAGTTAGGGAGTGTCAAAGTCCAGTATCATGAAATTTATCTGGGACCCCCCTCTAACATAGGGGATAAACATGAGGTCGCGTGCAGAAAGGTAGCGGAGATAACCCCTCCAAAGTTGGACCAATCGTAGTGGAGAACACATATAGAGGGCTTGTCTTGGGATTCCGTTGATTGCATTTGCCACGGAGCTTCGTGGGTCTCGAATCCGTTCGAGGTCCTCAATTGTCTTCCATACCACTTGCCTTCAATACCGTTGACAGGTTTCAGGCTCGATACCCTGCTCATTGTGGTCTACCCGACTTTCGACTGCACCTGCCTGGTGACTATTTGCGCGCTGGCAACCTAGTTTCCTATCTTTTTAGAGACATACACAGGTGACTGCGGGGGTATACTGCGGTACCTAGGACAGACATCGGGCCACTCTTTGCAAAGTATACCCAGAGGGTTCTTCCATGTTCAAGTTGCACTTGCACCAGTAAGTTTCTCTAGTGTTGGTGTTGTAACTGTTCTTCTAACTAGTTTAGTGTTTGCTTGTTTTATCTTGGAGGGACTTTTTTAGTGTGTGTTGTTTTTTGAATGAATAGAAATCCCTAGGGTGTCTTTGATCTTCTCACACAGTGGAGGATCATGAGATCCACCAGTCACGAATGCTTCTGGGCCTATCACCGGTTACACTGGAGCCACCTCCACCACCACTAAGGCGAAAGCTAGACCAACAAGGTTCTTTTGAAGCGACCATGTCACAAGAAATTGTACCCGACCAACATCCAGAGGAAACGACTATTTTAGACTTTGGAATGAAATCTCTTGGTCCATCCAAAACTCCAACCACTAATCTTTTGTCACCCATCATCGTACTGATTCACCCTTACGAGTGTCAGACAGTGTCGCATGCAGCAATGGAAACAAATGTTATCACTTCTTCTAGGAATTCTTCAATTCCAACTACGATTGTCACCACAGGAGAGTTTCCACCTCCTAACCCACCGTCACTGGTCTGAGCCACCATGGTCTTGACTGCCTCTACCTCGAATAGTGGTTCAATCCCATCTATGGCGGCAACCACAACCCCTTTCACACCGAGTGAAACAGGCCCTCTGTTCTCATACGGGATGCCTAGCTCAGGTACAAGTCCTGTACTTTCCTATTCCACTTCACAGACTTTAGGTCTGGGGGAAAGGATCTCTAACGCTCCTCTTCAAGGCCACATGGGGGGAACTTCAACTCCTTTTAATGCTTTCCCTTACGGGGGAGGTCATATACCTCCTTCGTCCCCTTTGCTCGGTGGCACCCACCATCAATCTGTCGGGCCACCTACACACCATAGTTTATTTGGAGCAGGGAGTCAAGGACCACCTTCTCATAATATGATGGTAGGTTTGACACCATTTTCTTTGTTTGATGCATTTGGTAACAACACTTTCTCGTCATTTTCTTTCCCAACTGGGGGCAATCCCGATTACAGACAACCTATTCCTATGCAGGGTACTATTCCTGCACAGGGGGAAAACCCAAGAACTTCTTTCGCATAAGGGCCTTGGAATTCTTGGCAAGGATCAGTTCCCTCGTCAGGAATTTCAATCTGGGGCAATTATTTTCACAACCAATGGAACCCCAAACAAGGTACTATGCCTATCCTAATGGGATCGGCATGGGGCAACCCTTCCCAAAGTCCTTTGAATGTAATGCACGCCCAACCATCTACGTCCTATTTTGGGAATCAGTTGATGATGTCTCCTCACACACAGAATCCGTACACTGGTCATGGCCATGGTTTTTACCAGAACCCGGGCCAGCAGCCAAACTTTTCTTGGCAACCTGGTGCCAGTCAAACTCCAGGTCCATTTTTCTATGGTTATCACCAACAACCCAAACTACCTTTCCTGGAAACCTTGCATTTGCCAAACTTGATAGGGTTGTTGAATGACCCTATCTATCACGATCCTCGTTGTCCCCCTATGCCGATGAATTTTCCTTCGGACATACCAAATTTCAAGGCCAAGCCTAACAAAGATCCAGGCGATCATCTGACCACCTTCCATCTTTGGTGCTCGTCTAACTCGTTGAAAGACGACTCCGTACAGTTGTGATTGTTTCAATGTACTCTCATAGGGAGTGCCTCAAAATGGTACATTGAGCTCAACCTCTCAAGATACTCTTCCTTCAGTGAATTGGCAATGGCTTTCCTAAACCATTTCCAATTACCTGTGAGATACGACGCTGACACAGAATTGTTGGCCAATTTTTCACAGACAAAATCGGACCATATCTTTGATCACATCCAAGAATGGAGATGCTAGAAGAGTTTAATTAAGGTGCCAGTCCCACCAGCATTCCTACTCGAGTGGTTCCTTAAGTCTTTGGTCCCACAATTATCCAAAGACGTCGCGACATCGAGAGTATTTTCTAAAGAAGATGCCATCATGAGAACTCAACAACTTGAGCTAATCTATTCTCAGTTTGGTTTATTATATGAGATCTTACCAGATGCACCATGCTCAATACTTAATAAAACTAGATAGAGAGATGGACCACATGCCAATGGTATTGTTGGTTCAACACAAACAAAGCCCACTGAGAAACTGATGAAGCAATTGTTGCAATTGTCTATACAACACACAACGACCAACCAAACTACTGTTTTGGCTACTCCCCCTACTAAAATTTTGGATGTACACATAGTGCAATCGACAAATCCAAAGGCCACCCAGCAGCCTGAAGGAAATAAAAAACAATGAAAGAAGGGTAAGGGGGATAAGAAACCCACTAATAGTGCTAGCAGGAGAAACATTAACAAACAAAAGGTGAGGTATCCATGCAACTTGTGCACGGAAGACCACCCGACCCACCAATGTCCTCAGCTTGCAGAGGCCCAAAAGTTTGTGACACAGAAACAACTTGCCATGTTAACCAATCCATTTCAACATGGGAAAAACCTAACCCAAGCCTCTACAAGCATGGAAGGGGGTAGTCAAGGACCCTCTCCATCTTCGAACAATCCCACATCCGTGACTGTGTATATGATGAAGGGTGATGATTTTATATCGACTAGAGTGCATGACTACAGTAAAACAAGCACTTCTGAGAAGGGCAAAGAAGCCGAACTCCCATCTCTTCCTCTCTAGATCGAGAAGAATTTGGGAAAAACAATGACACACATCCCAAAAGGAGCATTCAAAAAAGCTTCTCACAACCCAAATGCAAGGGCTTCCCAGAACTATTTTGTGGTGGGGGATTTGTCTCAAACCCCTTGTGCGATGTCTATTTTGGAGGTCCTAAAAATCTTCCCTTCCCAGAGGAAAGCTTTGTTACCCACTTTAGGATCTACCGAGACTTGTAATCCAGGTACCATCATGCTAGATACACCTGAATTAAAACCTCGTCTGCCTTACCATGTAGCGTTTTCGATAGTAGTGGCTCACCCCATGAAAACTTTTACTCATAATATTTTTCGCACGGTGGTTGATGAGGGTGCCTCGACATGCATTATGTCATTGTCATGTTGGAAGGCCATTGACCAGTCCGTTTTGTCTCCATCACCTACTCTTCTCACTACTTTCGACAATTGTTCATTCCTACCACATGGTATCATTCCCTCTTTCCCCGTTCAGTTAGCAGGGAAGACTGTGTGCATCGAGTTATAAGTAGTCGACGCGTCCCTCGACTACAATCTCTTGTTAGGAAGGAGTTGGACTTACGCCATGCAAGTAGTGGTTGCTACAGTTTTCCGGGTCTTGTTGTTTCCACACGAGGACCAGATTGTGACCATTGATCAATTGTCTTTCTCCAGACCTGACCCTTCATTGGGGGTATCCGCGGTCCTGATGATTGATAATCCCCAACCAGGCGTAGTCAACGTAGGGGTTGGTTTGTGCCCATATTTGATGGGTACCTTCAATTACCTGCCCCCTCAAGGCGATGTCAAGTTCATATCTAACCACCATAAGGTTGATATTTTCCAAGTTTTGTTGTTTTGCATGACTTACTTCAAAAATCCATGGATACTTCCTTCCCCATCGACCACGATGAAAGGGACAGGGCACCCAGGCATGTCCATGCCCTTGTCTGCAGCTAAACTAGTGTACTCTTTAGTCCAACAAGCTTCGGCTGACACAGATTCAACTTCTGCACAAGATTTGGATCTGACTCTAGAGCTTATTTGGGCTCAAGTTTCTCTCGCTGACACCGATTTGTTAGAATTAGTCTTACCCTCCGACAAAGAAGTAATTGAAGCAATGACTAGTCCGAACAAACCCTGGGATGATCTCCATCACAAATAATACTTCCTCCCAGAGTTAAGCATAATCAAAGCCCGAGAATTTACCTTGACTATGACTAGAGATAGGTCTTGTCCTATTAATCCCTTAGCTACACATGAGGTTTATGCCGAGGGTAATATGGCAACTATCACTGAAACCATACCGATCAATATCTCCAGAACCCCTGGCGTCATGGAGAATGTTTTCGTTGGAGCTGACTATTCCCTCGGAGAGATTCAAATCTACACATATCTATTTAAATAATTCCGTGATGTTTTTTCCTGGTCTTACAAGTAAATGCCAAGAATCGATCCAAAAATAGTCGAACATGAAATCACAATTTATCCAGATGCCAAGCCTGTTTGGAAGAAGTTTCATCCAGTTAATCCCAAGAAATTAACAACCATTAAGGTTGAAGTTGAGAAACTGCTAAAATACGGTTTTATCTATCCTATCCATTTGACCCAATGGGTGTCAAATCCTGTGTCGGTTAATAAGAAACAGGGCACGATTTGTGTATGTACAGACTTCCATGATTTGAGCAAGGCCTGTCCAAACGATAATTTTCCCACACCATTCATCAACCAGATAATTGATGAATGTGTAGGTTGTGAGGCCTTCTCTTTCATGGATGGTTTTTCAGAATATAATCAAATACAAATCAAACCCAAAGACCGGCACAAAACGACATTCATTTGTCCATGGGGTACATTCGCATATCGTAAGATTCCCTTTGGTCTCCAAAATGCTGGAGCGACCTTTCAGTGGGCCATGTCTTTTTCTTTCCATGATCTCAATCATATAGTCGAGGCCTATTTAGATGATTTAGCATCTCGATCTCGCAAGAGAACAGATCATCCCACACACCTCCGACTTATCTTTGAGCAATGTCGCTACTTTCGGATTTGCTTGAATCTAAACAAGTGCAGTTTTTGCGTAACATCAGGATGTTTGTTAGGTTTCATAGTGTCAACAACAAGGATCATGGTCGATCCTCTCAAGGTTGAGGCAATAATTCAATTGCCTCCCCCACGCACAATCCTTCAACTTCAGAGTCTACAGGGAAAGGCAAATTTTTTAAGGCGTTTCATCGCTAACTATGCCGAGATCACAAAGGGATTTATGCACTTACTGAAGAAAGATGTTCCTTTTTATTGGGATGATGTCGCTCAATGCTCTTTTGAAGCATTGAAACATGCCCTCACAACTGCCCCTCTGCTTCGGCCACCTAACTATAACAAATATTTCTTATTATACCTGGCTACAGCATAGTCAACCATCGACATGGTCTTAGTTCAGGAAGATGATTTGTTCTCAGAATATGTGATATATTACCTAAGCCAAGGCCTAGTCAGACCGAAACTCAATTATTCTCATATCAAAAAACTTGCATTGGCAGTAGTCCATGTTGTTCAATGGTTCTGTCATTATGTTATGTTTTGCAAGACCACCATCATTGCCATTGTGAATCTGTTTCAATACATGTTGACATGATGGGTAATAGGCAGAAAGATAAGTAGATGGATAGTCGTCCTCCGAGAATTTGACTTAGATTTCATTTCAGTGAAATCCAAAAAGTCACTGGTCTTCACAGAACTTATTTCGAAACTTCCAGTTGAGTCAGGTGATGTTGTGCCCAAAGAGTCTCCTATCAGAGGAGATATGTTTTTGATCACATATTTGGATCCCTGGTATGGAGATATACTTATCTATATCCAGACTTTGAAGTGCCCCACCTCTGCTTCTCATGATGAGCATCACCGTATACGCCATCAGGCCAAGAATTATCTCATACTCGACGATACATTGTATCGAAGAGGTGTAGACTGCATCCTGCACCGATGTCTCACTCACAAAGAAGAAGTTATCTTGCTTAACGATTTCCATACCGGAGCATGTGGTGGTCATTTGTCTGGGTTGTCAACAACCCAAAATATTTTACGCGTAGGTTACTTATGGCCGACACTAATAAAATATTTTATCGAATCAGTCAAGAAGTTCCACCCATGTTAGATCTTCTCTCGAAAGATGAGGGCACATCTCGCTCCCATGTTTCCTATCATCACAGCTAGTCCCTTCACCAAGTGAGGGATTGATTACTCTACATGCAACCCTCCTTCAACAAGGGGCACCATTATATCATTGTATTCGTAGACTACTTCACGAAGTGAGTCGAAGATATGCCAACATTTAAAGATGATGGAGAGACTACGACTCTCTTTTTATTCAACCAGATAATAGCAAGGCTCGACATCCCAAGAGAGATTGTCACTGACCATGGAAGTCACTTTTAGAACCAGATGATGACTGAGTTAACATCAAATCTTGGGTTTCAGCAAGAACATTCATCACCTTACAACCCCCAAGAAAATAGTCAGGTGGAGGCTGTAAATAAATCTCTTAAGACCATCCTACAACAAATGATCAACTCAGCCAAGTCAAATTGGCATTTGATGTTATATTTGACATTATGGGCTTACTGAACGTCTGTTAAGAATGCAACCAGTTTCTCACCTTTTCAACTTTTTTATGGGTTGTAAGCAGTCTTGCCTATCGAATGTCATATCCCACCCCTAAAGTTGGCAGTACAGTTATTGCCAAACACTTATCCACTTGAAAAATGATTATTATACCTTGAGCGGCTCAATGAGTAGCATCATGATGCGTCCCTGGCCAACGAAACTCATAAACATAAAGTCAAGTGTCAGTATGATCGGTTCGTTCATCCTTAGATTTTCTCTGAAGGCAACCTTGTCCAGGTCTATGACCAAGATAAGGACCCCCTGGGGGCAGGAAAATTCAAACCCATGTGGTTCAGACCTTTCATCATAAAATAGGTTCTAAAAAAGGGTGCTTATCGTCTGGTCGACTTTGAGGGAAATGCTTTGGTGGAACCTAGAAATGGGCTCTACCTCAAGAAGTATTACTCATAGGTAGGTCACCTTGGGTAAGTTTTTGTAACATATGTATATTCTTTGTAATATTACTTTCTAGTTTCTTTTAGTATTATGAACGTGTCATTTTTAATGTTATCTTTTGTCACTGTGGCATATGTCAAGTGAATCAGAGGTGTTCATTGGGTACGCAGATAGTGATAGGCGTCACACTCGGAGGCTTGCCTCCGCAGCTTGGGTAATTTTTACACCTCGAGGCCAGTATTATCTTCCGAAGGTATATTCTTAGGTGACACCACAAAAAATGTCGCCGAGTACAGTGCAATTATTGAGTTCCTTCGTGACACCCTATCATTTGGTATCTCTCATCTTCAAGTCTATTTAGAGGCTCAGTTATTTGTGTCTCAGTTAAATAGAGTCTACCGTGTTCATGATCCAAGTTTACACCGATGATTCCTTAGGGTACGTCTCTTAGAACGATGCTTTTATTATATTACATATTTTTATGTTCCTAGGAGATTAAACCAAATTACAGATACTGTAGCTAATCAAATTTTAGACTGGCATCTCGCACACATATAAAAAGACATACACATAAACATGTAAATACATTTTTAAAGGCAAATATGATCCATAAGACACAAAAAGACATAAAAATCCATATATAATATCATAATCATCAGAGTACATAGGTGGACACAAGCCTCAAAATTATGACCAGTAACGAGTCGTGGGGCTTATGCCCTCAAAAAATATATACAATTATTTCTCTTGACACGTGAAAAAACTATACTAACTAGGGTCAGGGCCTATGGGCCCTATTGTAATGATCAATAGTGTTTTCCAAACACCGAAATAGTCGGACCTACGTCCGTGGTGCCCCCACTACATGAGGCTACATAGATGGTGGTAGATCCTCAATCTCTGCCATAGGGACTATGCGGGTGAGCGAGGTAAAGTTTTGCTCGACTCGTCTCAAAACCCTCTCAACCTCACCGACTGCAAGCTCTCCTGTTGCTATTGGTCCCCTTGCAGTAGTAGGTGTGGCCCCTGGCCGAGGACAACGCCTGTTCCTCACATAATCCGTAGGTCACACTGGTCCCACATCTACACATAATAGACACATATCTGTCAAATACTCTAGTATAAAAAAAATGATATATAAAAAAACAACATAAAAATTACATATGTTTCACCAAAAACAAAAAAATGATGCAAACTTACCCATCTCTCCTCGCTCCTTTCCAGGAGGTACCGGTATCTCAGGATCTCTCGAGAAATCAATCCCAGCATAAGGGTAATCCTCTATGACTGGGATCTGTCATGACAACCAAGCAAAGAAATTGTCATCAAAGGACTAATTGGTCCTTCCACCACCCTGTTGTGGCAGTAACACTGCCCATCTGCACACTGTAGGAAGAGAGGCCTGATGTCCTCATACCACCACTCGAGAACTGAAACTAGGAACTCTTTCAAAGAAGAAAGAGCATAGAATCTTCCCGAACCCGAAGTTCCTCTGCGTCTGCAACCGACAATATGCCAGTTTCCTCTTCATACAATCTAGCAGTGTAGTGCTCCAGTCAAATATCTATGCATTTAAGCACTGGACTGCACAGTTCATCTGTGCACAAGACGCATGATGTAGAGCCATAGAACCAATCATCCACCCAATAATCAACACAATCGCCTGCAGTGATAAATCCGTGATATTGCTTATGGGCACCTGTGAGATCGATCAGTCTATACTATCCTCACAATAAAGTCCTATCAATTCTGATATGTTATGAGGCCCCGAAGGAAATGTCCGGAAATTGACTGGTTCCCCTATCCTGGAGAGGCTAGTCAAAAACTATATGTCCTCTGTAGTAGGCACTAGTGAATGCCCCTCTAACATAAAGGCCTCTGCGTCGGGATGCCAATAATCAACCATGGCATTCAGTAGCCTAGGTTTTGCCTGCATAAAAGGACATAGGAAGAACTTGAGAAACCCACATTGCATTAAGGAAGCAACAGCATTGGGGTCTTCCCCGACCAACTCACTAATCTCCTCATGCTCTCTTTCCCTCTAGTGAACATACATCCTGCAAAACACCAAGTTCAGGAGGTTTAACCCTTGCTTTTTAAAAAAAAAATCATTAAATAAAGGGTCCACGCAGGTTGTAATGATGACAGTCACATGTACACGTGTGCAGTTTTTCCTCTTCCCGAGTGCACACGCGGCCTATCATAAGACAACCTGCGTGAACCTAGGGCTGACCTTTTGAAGGTCGACGCCCCCACAAAACTTGAAACTAAAATCATAAATAAATATTTAAATTGCAAGAGGAGAGAGTTTATACTTGGTCCAAATGGATGGTCGTTTCTTCCACTGTAGCTCTCGGAATCACCACTTTTATCAAAGGGGGTTTTTTGCTCCAGAGTCAATTTCCAAATCAGCAATGGTGATAATGAGCTGCCAACTTCTATTTATAGACTTTTTGGCCCCTTTTTGTCATTTTTTTTGTCCCCCCTTATCATTTTCTTTAAATTGAAAACCATTTAGAGTGATTCAGGAGTTGCGTTGGAAGGTTATGATCGAGTATCAGGACATTTGTTTTGGAGTTTTCGGTCACTTTTGATGGTTTGTGGGAAAAATATCAGATGATCAACTTGAGCATATAGGTAAGGTTTCCACCTTGACTTTTGTATCTCGTTGTCTTTATCCCTTTGCCATAGGATCGATCCCATCAGGTTGCAACACAGAACCATCATTGTTTCTTTAGAAGTGTCACGATTTGGTGGTAGAGCTTACTAGAACATGGATGCCCTAGGTAGATCCTAGTTGCATTATGGTGTCCATGCTGTCACTAATGAATGTAGGCTCGGGAGTCCCTTTTTTTTTCCTGATTACGAGTTTGAGCCTCATTTAAATGATTCCTTTTCACTCTTGACCTCACCCTCGGGACTCCCAAAAAACATAACGGGTCTTCTTTTAAGCCCTTTTCAGACTCTCTAAACATGAAAAGATTTCCGAGCAATCTTGTGGCCTTTCACGCTCATTAAAATGAAATTTGAAGTCACGTATATCCTACAATAGTTTACCCCTTTTTCGGTCTGGACGGTCAACTATACGAACAAAGGTATACTCTAAGGATCTTCATTTCTCTATAAGAGTACTCTCAGGTATCATTTTAACCCTTTTTCGGGCCTAAGGGACCAAATGTACCAAAAAGGAACCCCCACGGAGTCCATAGTTAAGATCTTTTCAGACTCCCTAAAATTGAAAAGATCATCGAGTGACCTTATTCTTTCACACTCATTAAAATGGTCTAGAAGAACATTCCTGACAGAGTCCATAGTTAATCTTTTTTCAGACTCCTTAAAAATGAAAAAATGGCCAAGTGATCTTGTCTTTCTCACACTCGTTAAATGGTTTTGAATAGATGTATTTTCGGTGCTAGTTTACCTCTTTTTGGAACTGACTAGACTACCTTCGAAAAAGGTACCCCAGTGGAGTCTCCTTTTACGTTTTTCAGACTCTCTAAATATGAAAAACCACTGAGCTTACCTTCTCTGGGCTCGTTAAACTCACATCAAAGGACGTTACCATTGTGTGTTTTATTAATCGCATTTGCATACCTACGTCTTTGGCTTAATTCCGGCTCCATGTTGCTCTCAATTGAACCATCTAAAGCATGCCTTATACGCAAACCCTGTAGCACTTTGCCTCTGTGTCTTGACACCTTTGTCTCCTGGAGGATTTTTCCCGAGTGTCCTTACTTTGAACATCAGTCTTGTCCCTGTGCCTTCCACTTGTATGTTTGCAACACTCATTCCTCCTTTGTAACGTAACATTATTTTATTCTTTTTCCAAAATTATTGAAAAAGACAAAAAAAAATCAAATATACCCCAAAAAGAGGAAGGGAAAAGTATTTTCTTTATTGGAAGCATAATGAGTCACCCTTGGATAATGAACATCTATTCATTTGTTTTTCAAAATCTAGGATTTAATACGACCTTAGGAAGTTGCTCTCTCTACATAGAGCTTTTTCCTCCTCCATTTGGTTATTCTTCCAAACATATGGAGAGTTTGCATTGCCTCCTGCCTCGTAAACTTATGTTAATGTCATGCTGCCTGAGTCTCATCATTTGTCGTGCTATTGTCCAAGGGAATTTTTTACCAAGCCTGAGTCATCCCCTCTGTAGTTTTTCTCTTTCCCTCATGCCCAACCATCTTGAACATCCAATCAAGTCTTTGTTCAAAATCAATGAAGCCTTCAGTCTGATCATCAAGATTCTCTAGTCCATGACCAACGAGTCGTCGAAGACCTCTGGGTAGTGAATTCATACACTCATATTACACTCCTAATTGAGTTTTGAAGATTTTTAAGTTGTTGCTCAAGCTCTGAAGACCTTATCTCCAGCCATTAGGCCTTATTAGCTTCTAGAAGATGGATACTCTACACGTATATATTTTTTATTTTGAGATGTAGCTCCGTTGTGTATTTCTCGTTGCTACACTTTATATAGTTATATGACATGGATCTATAGTGTATTTGATTGGTAGCCATGATCTTTTTTTATCCCGAGCATGGGTATGCCTACCTCGGTGAGACAATTATTATTTTACAGACGACACCTCCCGATTCCTGGTCCCTGGGCTCACTTGTTCAACACATCGGTGAAGAATGTTAATGTATTTTGGCCATCAGATGCTCTTCTGACCTCACACATTAGGGGACATCTATTATAACCCTAATTTTCACTAGACATGCTTACCTGGCATCAGGCCATCTCAGATTCCTTCTTTTCCAAAACACTGTTGAAAAACTATTTTTAAAAACCCCTTTTATAAAGGCCCACGCACCCTGCTACATTACTTCATGTGTGTACACGCTAGCTGACCCAAGACAACCCATGTGTACCTACAAAAGCACAAAAAAAGGAAATTTGTTGATGGAACACACATCTTTGGGTAAGTTAACTAAACCTTTTGTCCATGCATGGTCGGACATTCGACCAAATACCTACCTTCTTCTAGCCTATAAAAGAAGGGTTAGGGGTCCCATTTGGACGAGGAGAATCATAGTAAAGAAAATATACCCAATGGAGCATTCCCTTTGTCCCAACCTTTAGCCATCCTTGTGCAAAGAGAAGTATAGAGCAAAGCAGTTGGAAGATAGTGAAAGAAGAGCCCAGGACTAGGACCGAGGAGTAGTAGCTGACTTTATCATTGTAAGGTATCATTGTGAAGTTAATAAAAGAATTGTTTTTCCCATCCCACCATATGAGATTGACAGTATTGGAATATTGATTGTATGATTGATTAAATATCTAACCCATTAGTTCATAGATTAAGTTCATGTGGATTTCTTTGTTTGTCTTTAGTGAATGCAGCTCAACATTGGGAGGAGAGTTGTAGTCAAAGAACGACCAAGTGCGAAAAGGGATCAACATCAAACAGAAAGAATAAGGTACGTCAACTTAATCTCTTGAGCCTTGTATTTACATATGAGTAATGGAGGTCTAGGCATGGGATGATGGTAAAAAGTAAGAATCTTTAGGTCATTTCTGCATGCATGATAAAACCATTAATGCTAGTCTGTAGGAGGGATTTCCCACCCACAACACCAATATTGCAATCTTCCACATCCCCTTCATTTACTGTGGTCTTCAGACTTCTTACAACATCATTGTTATAAAAAAAAAATTCCAACGGGACCAGAACTTTGGGGATGATGTTAATCTTTAGCTGAACGATATCTCTACCAGCAATCTGATTGTCAAAATATCCTTCTTTTGTGAAAGCAGTTGCATCCACCTCATCATCACAGTATTCATCATCAATGTTAAAATTCTTGAACTCATTCACCATCTTGAGGAAGCTTTCTATCTGTTTTTCATTTTCAAAAACTTGTCAGTGATTCATATTGTTTGGTATTGTTGGCCTGTACTTGACCTCAACCTTGTAGCTTTTTTCAGGGAAAATTGGAACTCTGAAAATTATTGTTGAAGTAGCCAAGGCATCGATAACATGATTATGTTCTCTTGAAATTGCTGAAATATTACATTCTGGAAACTTCTCAAGGAGGTCTAGTACTAGATTTCTATAAGCCCTCAGTCTAGGGTGTTTTTCTTGGTATATGTCTTTGATTTGATTTATAATTATCTCAAAGTATCCATGTACAACAATTCTTTTGGCACCCAATTATTCCAAAACTTTCAAACCCAATATTAATTCTTCATATTCAGCCATGTTATTTGTGCATTCAAACACAAACTTATAAGAACATAATTTGGAGTCTCCTTTGGGATGATTTATCCATATGCCAGCTCCAATTCCTTCTCTGCATGCAACTCCATCGAAATTCATTTTCCATATATAATCCTCTACATCATCTTGTTGCTCTAAAAACTCCTCTATCTGTTGGTCAGGATTGTCTTTGTCAGCCATAATGATTTATGTTTCCTCTTCTTCGGAGCACAGGTCATTGAAGAAAATAGAAGACCCCAATTCAGTTTCCATTGAATATATAGGATGATTGCTAGGCTGTGATTTGTTGTTGACCATGTATTTAATAAAAAACTATCTATACAATGTTATGTATTGACCAAAGACAATAATAGTGGCATATGACATGTCCATATGGAGAGTTCCTTTTAATTTTGTAGCCTATGACCTGGACAACAACATACCAAATTTTGGAGGGATATCAACAACCACTACGTCCATCACCATATTATTTGCGGGGATTTGTGCCAAAGACACCACCATATATTTCATCAGGCCAAGGCATTTCACCTTCCTTGAATCGAAAGAGAACAGATCTTTATAAGGCCTTTTGACATTGAGACCCAATTGATCCATGACCACTTTGGGCATCAGGTTGTGAGATTCTCCTGAATCCAACATAGCATTGTGCAGAGTCATGTCAAGGATTTTCAAACTGACATAAAAAGGAGGCACTTCTTCATTTTCATGGCTTTCTTCTACTCTTGGTCCAAATAAGATGGTCAGGTGATCATATTGTATGTTCAGGGTATCAAAGGTTTGCCCCATCTTAAGCATCATGATGATCTGATTTTTGTACTCACTATTCTTGATTAATTCATTAAATGGTACAAAAATTTTGATCTTATCCATCTCACTTTCAAAATTAAAAGAGGATGAAGTCCTCTCTACCTCTTTGGTGACCATTTCTTTCCTTGCTTCCAATAATTTCTTTTGAGGTTCTTCTTTCTGCTTCCCTTTTTATACAATACCCTTTACAACAAAGTCTTTTGCAACTGAGTCTTTTGCAACATAATTGTTTTTGGGATGACTTGCAAAAGGTATGTTACTCTGATCTTCTTTGGTGGGATTTCCCTTTGGAGGATTCGGAGGTACCTTTTTATTTCGAAGGTTATATTTTCTTTGGAACTGTATGATGGAGTTTTGCAATCTTGTCTCGTAATCTTCCCTTTCTACTGATACCCTTTCCTCTTCATCTTGCAAAAATATCTCACTTGCATCCATGAACTGGTCATGTTCTTATTTAGTCAAAAACACTTGTGTTTCTTTATCATCATAGAATTTCATGTTGTCTTCAAAATATCCATCATAATTTTCATCTATATAATTATTTTGAAAAGGAGGCCTTATTTGCTGATCTCTCTGATTTCCTTTATTTCCTTGATTTCCCTGATTCGCCTGATCTTCTTGATTTGCATGGTTCCCCTGATTTCCCTGATTCCTTTTATCTCTTGGTCTAATTTGGGGGATCACTAGCCTCCTCGGATTTCTGGTTGAACCATCATCTTGTTCTCTAAGGTTAGACCTATTACCCAGATTCATTATTTCCATCATTCTCTCCATGTTTCTCATCATTTCTTCAAACATTTCTTTTGATGTTTTTGATGTCGAAGGTTGTGATTTATACTAAGTTTTGTTTATGTCCCTTCCAGAATTAGTTTTCATCTTCCCTGAATCCATTAGGCTCACTTCGAATTCTATGGCATTGGTCATCATATCATCTAATGTGGCAGATCTTTGTTCCCTCAATAATAAGGAAAAATTACTTTCAAAAGAATCAACATATCTAAGCTGAGCATCTTTAGGGGGGTGTTTTACCCCGGCAGGAATCGTATTATAGACCTTCATGAATCTGGTTGAAAACTCATGCATTGTTTCATTAGGTGATATTTTCATGTTGTTGTACTGGGTCAACAATTGAAGGGGATTTTTCTTATCTCCCCATTTTTCAAGGAAGATGGTTTCAAAGGCTTCGAAATCTGCTATACTAGCTAGTGGAAGGGCTCTGAATGACTTCCTCACTTCTCCTGCAAGGCTCTGTGTAAACAACCTCATTTTTACATCTACAAATTCCACCTCCTCCAAGTCTATGAATTCATTGAACCAGTCTAGGTGCTTCTGGGCTGATATGTTACCTTCAACATCATATAGTTTGATCCTTAGGTTGTAGTCTTGATGTAGATCATGTAGTTGAGCAAGAAGTATGAGGGGGGGAAATCTGCCTGCCATAGCTGCTGTGAGGGGTAGAAGTGGTTGTTGGTTCTAAGAGGGGATCACTATAGGCCTAGCAAATGAAGCTAAAATCAAATCTTGGAATCTCTTTTCGTCAAAGATGGTCTCACTTAAACAAGATTCAGGCTTAGTTTTGAATAGGGCTTGCTCAAATTTCACATCAAACTCAAGGTATTCAAGGTTGGTCACTTTGTTCTTGGGAAAATATAGATATCATTGTGGATGCAACACTGGGGTTACATGATTTTATTTTCTTTTACGTACAAGCTTTTCAGGGTCAGACATAGGGATTGCAGCTTCTGGGTCTGGGTTGCTCTTGGTGTGGATTTTCTTAGGAGCCGGGATTTTTATCTCACACGATGTGGTGCAACTGGTCTCTGAGTAACGAATTTGCCAGGGTAAAAATAATCTCATCCAATAAGGTATTTGATCCACTGTCACCCTCAGGGATCAAACTAAATCTTTAAGTCATTTTTTCCCAGGGAAGATTTTTCAATTTCGTCCCCAGTAGCGGTGCCAAAATGTTAGCACTCTGTAAATTTTGTCCGATTGAATAGACAAACAATAGAGGTAATTGTTTCAACCTACTTTAGAGCTGGGAACTAGCCTAATCAACTTAGAGAGGGATCTCTTGTGTCACTTGATATTTCTTTGGAGATTGGTGGCTAGATGTGGTTTGTTTTAAAAAAATTCAATAAAGTTGTTGGCAATGAAGGGGAGGAACACTTAGGGCTATGGAGTCAAAGTTCTGAAAGTGAATGAAAACAATGATCAGCCGGTAGAACTCTCCAGAGGATAAAGGCTAAATGAGGTGATGAATCTGATTTATATTTGAATTTAAGTAGAGTGTAGGAAGATAGAGAAAACAAATAACTGCATCAAAGCATTACTGAAATGAATTATGAATTCGTTAAGAAGAAAATTACACAGTTTAAATTTCTTTAGCCAAGAGAATCACAAGATGAATTCTAGGCCTTTAACTCTCCAATTTAAACAGAATAAAATGAAAATGGAATAAAGAACAAAAGAAATGCATACAGTGAAGGGAGACAAAGCTCATATCACCACCATTAGAATCTTTTCATAGAGATTTCAAAAGATTTTGCATATATATTAAATTTAGCTTCCGAAAGTTACAATAGAGTTTGAAACAACCAAAAGGTGCCCTTGCACTTCTGCCAACATTAATTCGTTCAAATGTCCCATTATTTATACAATTCGATTACAATGGTTGAAACTGAAACATTTCAGCTTCTAAAACTAAAATTTCAACTGATAGTCTCGGTATATGAACCGATTTACAATGATTAAACAAAAAGACGTTTCAAAACTAGGGACAAATTTTTCTGACTACTCAGCTTCCTTTACGACATCTGTCTTGCACTGATCTTCTGTCGAACTTGCTGGTTTGGTGACACTTGGAGGTTACTCATTGGTTCCAGGAAAACTACATTTCGTCTTGCCCAGCCGCATGATTTCCTTCCACTGTGACTCAGAAGGAATCATGTAATCCATCATCTCCTTTATCAAAATATCCAGGTCAATGCACATAGTGTAGGACATAGTCGGTAGCCCGATATTCACTCTCTTTAACTAATTTAAAATCTCAAAGTCTGTGGCCAAATATTCTACCAAACTGGGTCCCTTCAGGTTCTCTTCCATGCCTTCAAATTTTGAATGATCCATTCTGCACTGAGTGAGGAGAGAATTGTATTCTTCTTGATTGTATAGTCCACCTTTACCATCCCAAAATGGTGGGAGGCCCTTGATAAACAATTGTTCAAATCTATCCCTAAACTATTGTAAACTGTGCTCCATTTGCATAGCTTTGTTTTGAACTAATTTGAGCAAGTTGTGCTTAGTGATGATCCTCCTGGCCCGGATGATCAATGAAGTTCTATTCTTTACCCCAATAGTCTAAAGATCGGTAGTGGGCATAGAATTCAATAAATCAATAGTGTTATGGGCCCATACCTAGGGTTTCTTAGCTAATGTTTCATTAACAACAGTACACCTACTTCGGGCCGTGGTAGCCACGTTGTCTTTGTCATTTATAAAATTTAGATAAACCCTAAACTTAACATCCTCTGCAACAATAGCATCCCAAATCACATGTTTTTCTTTTAACCTCGTTTTCATCTTGTTTACTCTCTCTTGCAAATATTGATTCTCTCTTTGGAGTTGAGCCATCTTCTCATCTTTTATTTTCATATCTTGTTGCATCTTTTCTATGACCACTTTGAGGCTCTTGATCTCCCCTATCTTTAAGATTACCTGGGACATATCCTGAACCAACCCATTAGTGCTTGATTTAGATTTTGTATTAGCAGGTGCAATGACAACCATATCTGATGTTGCTACTTGTGCTTGTGACCAATTCTCTTTCTCTTTGTCTAGTTTCAACACTTTAGCTTTGTAATTCAATGCTTCTTGTATGAATGTCTCCTTTTCTTTCTCTAGAGCAGCTAGCTCTAATGTCTGTGGATGTTCAGTGGAGGGCATCTTCAGCTTCTTCTTTAGGCTTTGAATCATCTTCTCTTTTCCATCTAAAGAATCCTTTACCCCTTGAGGGCCTTCAGATTCCAACTTTTTGACCTGTGTCTACCAGGATTTGCTGGATGTTTTTTCCTGTTTCAATTGTCCATCTAATTTGAGTGTATGTGTTATCAATCTTGAAACTCTCAGACTCAAACTTAGCTAGTCTGAATATAGCATGTCACTGTAATTCCTATGAAACTTTACTTTGTCTATGGCACTAATATTTTCATAATGCATCTTGATTTCAGACACTTTATCATCATCTGTTATTGCTATATTAAACATCTTTCTCTACACATCCCTGATTGAGAATAGGGAAGCATTATGCTGGGAGATCTTCTCCACTTCAAGAAACAAGTCTCTTATTTCACTATTGGCCATACTTCCCTTCACAACATATTGGTTCATCAAGTCCTCTTTGGATTGGTAGACTACCCCGGGTGTCTTGCTAAATACATGTTTCTTGTCACAGAAAACCCTTGAACTACTTTCACTTTGTGGCATGCTTCCTATACCAGCCCCTTCATTCTTGTTTGCACCTTCCACCGCCTCCATGCTCATTTTCTCTTTAGGTTCTACTCCTTTCAGGTCCACTATCTATGTAGATAGTGTGACTTTCATATTCTTGAGAATGTTTTGCTGAATACTGGCACCCAATGCCTCTGAAATGCTCCTCTTGTTATAAACACTCATCTTTGGATGTTTAACAATCAACCTTCGAGAAGTTTTATGTATCTGGACCTACTGAGGGGTAGACTCTATTTGTTTTTTCTGATCATGTTGCAAAGTGACCTCCATATCTTCACAGGTTTCCAAATTATCTAGTTTATCAAATCCTTCAACATGCTCATGCTTGTAGGGGCCTTGTCTACTCATCAGTCTTCTCTTAGATATGATCTGGTGCAGGTCATATCTCCTCCCTTGTAACTGTGTAAACCCGAATTCACTGAGTTTGGCTTGGACCTTAGGTAAATAGGACCTATTATTTACCACAAAGGGTGCTATCATGAAAGGAAATTTTAAGTTAGATGCGTTGTGCATTTTCAGAAAATGCTATGTCTTTGAAATGATCCTTTGTCTGATGAACTCTAAAGCAAATACTCTAAGAGTCAAAAAGACTAGTAAAAGGTAAGGTCCTTCTTGATAACCATATACCCAAATCACAATAGATTGTATGAACAACATCCAATCTCCCACCCTGATTTCTAGATTTGTTTGCAAAGAGATTTTCATTTCTTCCAAAACCCTTGGCAGGTCTGTGCTGAAGATGAGACTATAAACCTTGGACATTATCTTGTTTATGAAAATAAGCATAGTGATTCTTTTTCATTCAATTGAGATGAATTCTGCCTCAGGGAATTCAGTTTTATTCAATTCCAGGGACAATCTCATCAAATGCATGCAGTACCTGAAGTGTCTCAGTGAATTGAAATTTACCAGTTGTTGGTGCATATTATCAGTGATAAACTTTTCAAAACTTATACAAATCGACTGACTTGACTCTGACATAAAAAAGGTCAACATGAAACCCAACATGACTTATACTACAAACTTGTCATTATCCAATTATAAAATTTGACTAAGTAGGGAGCAATCCCACTGGACCTCAATAATCATGATGCTTACATTGATAGGAAAAGATAGACTCTCATAATGGTGTTCAGGTTTAACAATGGTTTGCAAAAACATGGTTTTTACTTCTAAGAGACATTCTCTGAAGACTATAATCATTTTCTCTTCCTTGAAGGGCTCTGACACTGTGGGGGAAGACTCTGGTATACTGAGGGTGTGTCGAATTGATGGAATATCTACTTCGCATAAGACCTATAACCCTAATGTATTTAAAATGACCTTTTCTTCCTGCGAATATTGTTCGACACACTAGCTTATGAACTCTGGGAAAGGGAAAATGACTTCTATGGAATAAGGGGCAATGGAAGCTTGGGCCGCTCCAAGGAAAGGTATTTGTTTTCCAACATTGTCTAGCACATTGGCTTTGGACATAGAAACAGGTGAGACTACTAATTCTATGTCAAATACATCAGAGTCCCTATCAATTAGGGATTATTCTTTAGAGGTGAGGTCTTGCTCTGTTATGGATGAAATGACAGGTTTCGTGGCCATGATGATAAATACCTATGAATCAACGAAGAATGCTCGAATCTGGTTCACTGCTAAGATTTGATTTGGAATGGAAGGTTTGTGTCACTTTTCAAATGTTCAAGTGCTTTGAAATATTATAGAATAATGATCGGGGCCCTCCTTTATATGTGTTGTTTGATATCAGGGATTGGAGAAAATGGTTTTGAGTAGACCACTTTTCACCTCGATGTGCCTCTGATGGTGCCACGCATCCAAGAAATGGAACCACAGTATTTTCCCTAGCCCTCCTTCAAAAAATCATCCATTGTGCTACTTCAATTCTCGATATGTGTCTTGGCCATCGATCTCGACTACTCCAAGATCTACGGTCCGCCCGATCTCATCAAATTTCGATATCAAGGGTTGGAAAGAACGGTTTTTGGCATACCTGTTTTCTCCCTGATGTGCCTCTGAGGACACCACGCATCCACAAAATGAAACCATGGTATTTTCCCTGGCCCACCTTCGAAAAATTATCTCTCGCGCTATTTCATTGCCCGATATGATTGTTGACTGTTAATCTGTGGCATCTAAGATCTATGGTTGGTCGAGTCCCATGACCCCCGCATCTCTGCTATATTTTTCCATATGCCTCCATATGTGACCTTATCCTCCAAACTATCACGCTTCCATAGCGATGTAGCTCTTCGCTAAATTTCTCAGACTTGGATCATATCTGAAAATTGTTATGGTGATAACAAGTCCTACTTTATGTTGTTCATTGATGATTTTACTAGAATGGGTTGGATATGTTTTCTCAAGGAAAAGTTATAAGCACTTAACAAATTCAAATCTTTTAAGACCCTTGTTGAAAATGAAAAAGAGAAAAAAATCAAATGTCTTAGATAAGACAATGGTGGTGAGTTCACCTTAAAAGAGTTTGATCTCTTCTGTGAAATCCATAGAATAAAAAGACAATTCTATGCTGCCAGAACACCTCATCAAAATGGAATTGCTGAGAAAAGGAATAGAACAGTCCAGGAGGCTGCAAGGACTATGCTCAATGAAGAAAAATTATCTGATGAATATTGGAGGGAAGCTGTAAGCACAACATTATACATATTGAATAGAGGTCAGCTCATGATTAATAGTAATAAGACTCCTTATGAACTATGGTTTGGAAGAGCTCCTTCAGTAAAGTGTTTCAAGGTATTTGGAAGTAAGTGTTACATCAAAAGGCTTGATGAGAATCTCAAAAACTTTGATGCTATATCTGATGAAGGTATCTTTCTTGGATATGCTTCTACCAAGAAATCATACAGATGCTACAATCTTAGATTACATAAGATTTTTGAGAGTGCATATGTCATAGTGGATGATTTAAAAACAATAAGGATCAAACATCAAGAGACTATAATTGACAATGAAGATGAAGATGATGATGAGTCAGTTGGTACATAGGAATAAGAAGTAGAAGAGAATAAATAAGAAAAAGAAGAGGAGGATATGGATACTATTGAAGACAAGGAAGATATTTGAGAAGAAGAGATAAGAGAAGAATCCCCAAGAAGAGACACAAAGACACCCTCAATAATGACTCAAAAGAATCATCCTAAATAACTGATTATTGGAAATAAAAGCGATGGAGTGTAGACAAGAAGACAATTGTTGTATCATACATAAATAAAATTTTTGTCACACATTGAGCCCATCTCAATCAAAGAGGCATGTAAATATGAGAATTAGGTCAATGCTATGAATGAATAATTGGACTAGATTGAAAAAAGTCAAACTTGGGAACTAGTTCCAAGACCAAAAAATAAGAATGTCATTAGAACTAAATGGGTGTATAAAAAAAAAGTGGATGAGAATCGGAAAGTAATTAGGAACAAAGCCAGATTGGTATGTGAAGGATATGCTTAGGTTGAAGGGGTAGACTTTGAATAAACCTTTGCACATGTGGCCAGATTAGAGGCAATTAGGATGTTTTTAGCCTTTGCCAGCTACAAAAAATTTAAAGTATACCAGATGGATGTCAAGTCATCATTTCTCAATGGAAACTTATAAGAGGAATTTTATATTGAGAAACCATAAGGATTTCGATTAACTAACAAAGGATACTATGTTTGTAAACTAAATAAAGCACTCTATGGGCTAAAAAAATCACCCAAAGCATGGTATGCAAGACTAGATTCTCATTTACAAGTACAAGGCCTCAAAAGAGGATCGATAGACAGTAATATTTATTGTAAAATTGTTGGTGATAACATGATTATTGTGGAAGTATATGTTGATGATATTACATTTGGCAGTGATGATGAAAAAATGAGTAAGGACTTTGCTAGGAGGATGCAACAAGAAATTTAAATGTCCTTGCTTGGTGAACTGAATTTCTTTCTTAGATTACAAATAGTACAATCCAAAAGGGGATTCTTTATCCATCAATCCAAGTATGTTAAAGATATGATTAATAAATTCCAGTTAGAGGATTGCAAACCTCTTAGTACACCTATGACAATTGGATACAAAATAAGAAAGGAAGATGAGTCCAAGGATGTAGACCCAAAACACTACATATTAATGATTGGGAGTTTACTCTATGTAACAGCTTCTAGACATGATGTCAAGCAATTTGTTGGGATGGTGGATAGATTCCAAACAACACCAAAAGAGAGCCATGTTCAAGTTATGAAAAGAATCTTTAGGTATTTGAAAGGAATCGTAGATCTTGGTTTGTGGTACCCTAGCAAGGATTCATTCACTTTAAAGGCCTATTCAGATGCAGATTGGGCAGGTTGTGTAGATGACATAAAAAGTACAAGTGGAGGAGCATTCTTCTTGGGAGAATCATTGGTAGCCTGGATAAGCAAGAAACAGTCCTCAATTTCTCTGTCTACCACTGAAGCTGAGTATATTGCAGTAGCAGAATGTTGCACACAAGTAAAATGGATGAAACAAACCTTACAGGACATCAAAATAGTGTTTGAAGAACCCACTACTATCTACTATGATAATACAAGTGATATAAGTCTCTCCAAGAACCCTATCCAATATTTCAAATCAAAACACATTCCAATAAAATACCACTATCTAAGAGATCAGGCTAAAAACAAGAACATTAAATTGGAATATGTCCCAACACAAGAACAAGTTGCAGATATTTTCACTAAACCCTTAAGCATAGATGTTTTTGAATATCTCAGGAAAATATTGGTAATAGTCCCTCTTCCAATCTAATCTCTCAAGAAAACAATTCATCAATTGGCATCAATTAAGGGGGAGACAACGATCAAAGTCAGGAGGATTCATTCAGTTATGACAGGAAAAATATAATTGAAGGAGGAGTTACCCAAGTTCAAATTATGGTCAGTAACATACTAACAAACATAGCTTTACCATAGGGGGAGAAACCCTTTTCCATTGATTTCAAAGGGGGAGAGTTAATTCATAAATAAAAGCATCATAATAGGGGGAGTCTATATGAAGTTAGAGTGTTTCCCTCATTGACAAAGGGGGATATTGTTGGACATATTGTCATTGATGTCAATAGACTTGATTCACATGAAGTTCAGAAGGGAAAGCACAGTGCAGAAATGTGATCATGATCATAATCCCCAAAGAAAAAACCAGGACTGTTGGATACACAAGTGCCAGATCAAGGGCATGGATTGATTGCACAGCGCGAAGAGAGAATTAAACTACACGTTATTTCCAATCCCACAATTAGTCTAGATTGTCATATCTCATTGACTCAAAGATCGATGACTATGGTTGATTCACCAAACTATCAGATTAAGTCGTGACCGTTGGATACACAAGCACCAGATCAAGGGAAGGGATTGATTATGGAGCATGAAGGGAGAATTAAAATACACGTTATTTCTCATCCCGCAATTAGTCTAGACCGTCAAATCTCATCGATTCAAAGATTGACGACTATGGTTGACCCAACAACAATCGCACAACTTCAATTGCAAAGTTTGGGTGACAAACTAAACCACACATAAGTTATAGTTCCACAATCCACATTGACCATTGAATCAAGTTATGTGGAAGGATAGGATAAGAAAAAATGAAGACTGTCTAATACGAAGTCTCGAAGTAAATGAGGATCGTTCAATCTATTCAGAGTGTGCCAAGGTAGCAGTGGTCAACTTCGACGATGACAACTTTGGGAGAAAAGGGTTGAGAACAAGTAAGATCACTCGAAGGCCGAAATCCCAAAGTAAATATGGACTGTTCAATATGAATAACACTTCGGGAGATATCAGGACCGTCAGATCATGTTTAGTGGAAGGATAGAGTAAGCCACAAATGTCTCGAAATAGATGTAAGTCGTATGATATGAGGAAACACTTCAGGAGATATACTAAAAGTCAGATCAAGGAAAGTATAAGGATAGGATAAGCAAGGCCAAAGGGTCGAGATCCCGAATAGTCAAATTCTCGATAGCCATCGGATCGTGTTAAGACTTTTCAGGTTAAATAATGACCATTGGATGAAGTCAAGTTACTCAAGGGTTACACTTCGGGGAATATCACTTTGGGAGAATTGGGAAGTGGATAAATTGAAATACCCAAAGTTCCGAATGTCAAAGTCTCGAAGTGGACATGAGTCTTCCGATCAGAGGAACACTTATGGAAGTATCCTGACCATTATATCAAGGAGAAGAACATGTGCCACATGAAGAGATCTATGTTAGCAAGGACACTTGGTGTAATCAGATGATGACAAGGGTCAAGGTCTCATAGGTACTTTAGGCATACATAATCTATGAATCTAAGTGACATGTGGCATCCAATCAGTCAGTTCCATGTCAACAAGTGACGTCAGGAAGTTACATGAATTTTTCACCTTGGTAGTTTCACCACCAGTAAACACCTGAAGTCCCAAAGGCCGAAGTCCCGAAATGGACATGAGTCATCTGATCTGAAGAACACTTCGGGAGCACTCTAGACCATTGATCAAGTACATTGGAAGGATAGCATAAGTGGAAGTGTTAACCGACAACAAGCAGTCTCCACCATTTTATGACTTATTCAGCAGGTGATCACTCTGGAGGAAATTGGAGCAGTGATTATTTGAACCTCCTAAGCCCCGAACTACTAAAATAAACATGAATTGTTCACTCACTGGTAGATTAAGTCATGGTTGTTGATTTGTTAGAAACCTCTAATCAAGCCAGGATCATTCAACCAACGAAAGAATGAATGTTGACTATATAATCTATTTCGGTGGAATCTGATTTGGCAGATTTGAAAGGTTGCAAAGGCCCGATGTATCGAAGGACGAAATACCGAATAAAATGGTCCCAACACTGGACATATGGGGGATAAGAGGAAAAGGGAGAAACAAGAGACAATACTTAAATGAATAAGCCAATGTTTTTGCGCCTGTGGTCACATGTAAATGGGTTGAATAAAGTGCCTCTTTAGAACTCGGTTTTTGAAATATTTGCAGAGATATGGAATTGAGTTAAAAATAAATCGATCCATACTTGTGATCGATTTAGGAAAAATAGGTTAGATGGTTCTTAAAATGATGTGTGGTTTTAAAAAGTCATGTTAATTATTGTGTTACTTAAAACAAACGTTATGTAATATTAAATGAACATACATGTTGTTTATGAAGAGTTGTGTTGAAAGGCTTAAAGGATTATAAATATGTTGAGATGTGAATTAGGAAAAGGGGATTGTCAATGTATTATTGAAGATCAAGAACAGAAGGAGACAAATAAGTTATGGAATCTAGTGTTTGAAATAGAATAACTTTATTGGACTACAACAAATACATTGAATATTAAATGATATAAGCGGAGAGACGATCAATCAAGACATGATACAAAATTTTTCCAGATTCAGAATGTAAGGGTGGTTGGGAGGTGCAAGGGAAGGTTGGAGCCTGTAGGGGAGTAGGTGCTTCCTTGTTAGTTGTAGCTGACTAAACAGGGGGTTGAAACCTCCTACCAGTTAGTGCTAGTGAACAAGGGTGTGGGTGCATCCTGATCAGTCAGTGTTGATATAAGAGGAAGAACATCTTCCTTCTATGTAACTTGTAAAACAAAATTTTGCAGTTAATAGAAAAGTGTTTGTGGTTTTCCCAATTGGGTTCCACAATAAAATATTGTGTTAAAATATTGATTGCATTAAAATAAAAAATTGATAAAATTGTTGTGTCACTGATTCACTGCGCCCCCCCCCCCGGCGTCGCTCTCGGTGACAAGATATGGTCCTTCGTGGTGTTCCTTTGAAGGGGGAGGGTGTTAAGCCCTAATATTGGCTCATTACCCCTTAATTAGGGCATATTATATTAGTAATTTTATTTTATTTATGTCGGCTTTAGGCCATTAGTTATAATTATGCCTCCTAGTTTCCTATATATATACCAAGGTGACATTTTCATTTTGAATCATCTTGTACTTGAAGATTTAAGTGGGGTAAAAGGAGGTTGCCCCCTTGAACAGGATTATTATCTAAATTATCTCTTTTTCAAGGCGTTGAGTACTTTTTCTGAGGTTTTTCTATGCTATATTGATATTTGGTTCTTAACATATGGTATCAGAGCTCAAGGTCTTGGGGTTTCGATGCTACATCTGAGACACCTTGGAATTTTCACTGCAACATTTTTCTACAATGTTTCAGAAGGAACGTATTGGAATATGTTTAGCATATGGATCAAGGTACGTTGAGTTCAAAATTAAGCTCCTGGGGCCTTATACTTTTGGAGATACCGCCTGTACAAGATAGGGTTTTGGAATCATCCTGAACTGAGTCATTGTGGAATTTTCACTATAAATTTTTTTATGTAATCTTTCAGACCCTGAAATCCATAGGATATCTATAGAAATTAGTAAGGTATCTTTGGTAAAAATTTCAGCTTCTGAGTCATCTTAAATTTGTAGATACACCTTGTGTAAGATAGGGTATCTAACTAGTCCTATTGACTAGTCTCAAGAAGGTGTTCCAGGTAAAACAATAATAACTTCTTCCTAGAGTATCCAAATTGAGTGGGACTAGTTTCATTGGATCATGGATAGTCTGTAGTATTTCTGGTGTGAGTTTCACAATTTAATATCAATTATTTTGTGCGGGGAATGCTATACAAGTGAGATCTCCTGGAAAGGCCAAAAATCAGAAGGTTGTGGAGAAGTTACCATAAATTCCACTTGGCACATCCAATTTTGATTAGACCTGTGGAATTACAGAGAATAAATATCAGAGAACTACATAAAATAAATTTTCATACCCAGAAGTGTCGAAATGTGGGAGATACAACAAAAGAAATATTGTCTAGCAGAACCACCTCAAAATCAAGGTTCAAAAGTGATACTTGGCCAACATAACACCCAAAAAGGGAACTTATACACCAAATAAGCCTCTATAAAATCCTACTTGGACTCTTGATGAAGGTGAAGAAATGCGTAGGGACATAAATTATTTACAAAAGAATATAGTAACAAAAGATGAACTACAAGAGATGATGGAGGGTTTAAAAGGGGAGAACATGGAAGTATTGAAAAATTTCATAACAGAGAAGACACCTGAAAGTGAAAATGCATCCCATGAAATTCATGATGAGGACAAAAGGAAGGTGAATCAAGAATGGAGAAACTCCAACTTTGTTTTGAGGACCAACCACATTCCTAAGATTGATATGAGGAAGTTTGATGGAAAGGACCCAATCACATGGATACTTCAGATGGAGCAATTCTTTGATCTCCATAATGTGCCACATACACAAAATGTATGAATTGCTTCTTTATATTTAGAACCTAATCAATTTGTATGGTATCGATGGATTTGTTATCTCAAATCACTCGTCACTTGGACAATTTTCACGGAAGAAATGATAGCACACTATGAGGATACAAGGAGCAATACCTTCTTTAGCCAATTGATAAATCTCAAGCAAAAGGGTTCAGTTACCGAGCACATTGAGAACTTCCAAAGATTGAATATAAAGGT
>ML796566.1:114641-140599 GCA_009831015.1 Picea engelmannii
ACAAATCAGAGTATTGAAAACATTTAAATGATAGACAATTTTTGTACCTTCTTTCATCTGTAAGCTATACAATTGCCTCTTCAAGAAGATTTTGTTCGTCAAGGATTTTTCATATAAATACTTTCCAACTTGTTCCATAAGCATGTTATTGTCTCCTATCTAGCAATGTTAAACAAAAATTCATCTGCCAGAAATGGGCGAATGGTACTGGGAGCTCTTGCATCTAGATCTTCCCACTCCTCATCTGCCATGATTGTTGGTTTCTTTTTCTTTCCCACCAATACCTATTATAGAAAATTTTTCCTCACCCCATGCAACTTGGTTGGATGGCCTTTCCATTTCCCTATGCAGAATTGAAGTCCCCATTTTTACCTTCCAGAGCCAAAAAATCACATTTTTCCACATATGTGTGCCCTACCAGTTAGACAACAAGTGTATATGCAGGTTTCTCCACAACAGCCTCCGTACATCGAGTTTGGTGCTCAAAATTAAAAATTTTGTCAGGTTTCCATGTCACATCATGAGATCTATGATCCTTGACCTTCCATATACTGGAAACGCTTTGAATCAACCCTTCATTTCCATTTGAAGGCTATAAATTGAGCCATGTACAAGCCTTGGAAGAGGAGAGAATTCAACTTTTGAGAGAAAAGATACTCTGGAGAAATTTCATTTCACATTGACTCTGCATCCCTTTATCCTTGAAAGTTTGAACTCATTCTTTAGCCCCCAAGCTCTTCCTTATTTGTGATGGAGAACTTCAATGTCTCCTTTATATGATTTTGTTGTTGGTGGAGGATTGAAGTGGTGGAGGCCCAGCTTGAGGGACTTAGTTTCTTGGTTTCGATATGTGTCGTTAAAGCAGTTTGTTGCCTACATACTTTTGTTGATTATTTTAATAGTAATACTCTTTGCTCGTCCAATTGATATCTTGAAAATATTTGAATTATTATTCCATGGGCATATTTTTCATGTATGTTAATGGATTATGCTAATATAAATGATAACATTATATATTAAGACCATATGCTTGTGTATATTGGTTATTGAGGACAAGTTGCAGGTATAAATATTTGAGTTGTGTGCTCAATGATGGTCTTCATTGAATGTTTGGACGAGATAGGCTCTTGACCTTGTCTTGTTAGCATTTCATTTATATATCATACTTTGGATTAGAGTTGATTTCTACGTGGCATTACCCCAGGCCATAGAGAGATTTTCCTTGTAACAGAATTGGCGACCATACTGGGGATGATATTTTGCTTAGGGTTTGGAGTGTTTTTTGCCTTAAATTGCTCTTTGTTAGCCTAAGTTTCATTGTCGCACAATTGCTTGACAACCTATTTTTAATTTTCATCTAAGTTTCTTGGCTTAATCCTTTCCCTGACAGTGTTTTACTATATGTACGTGGTTTTTCCCTTGACAAACGTGTACATACGTGAGTTTTCCTTCTGTAGGGTGCGTACATATGCGATTTTTTCCAAAACAGTCATGTACATCAATGCTTTAGGCTTACTAGTTGAGTTTGATGTTTGTTGGGTGAGTTTGGTGGGTTGTCGAGTCTTCTTGGGCCTCTGTCCTAATTGTTAAGTGCTTATAGAGTGATAGGAAACCTTCTTATTTTTGAATTTCCGTTTGGTATTATTTCTTATCATATTTTTCAGTGGTTGTCCTTGCACATTGGTATGATTGTTTTATTCTTGGTATCCTACTTGGATTGTCTTTTTTTACTTGCATTGGGGTTTGTATGTGAAGTTTCCATTTAGTCCTTGCATTTTCTTTTCTTTATATCGAAAATACAAAAAACAAAATTGCTCATTTTGCATGATGGAATTTTCTCTTTGGATTACTTAGTATTGATCGTGACACATGTGGAAGGATTGAATTCTATTCAAATTGTATAAATTGCATTGAAAGTTTCATTTAAAAGCTTACCATCTCTTGAGAATTTAAGATTAGGACTTAGCAGTAGTTTTATTCATTTTTTTTCATATGTTGAGTCATAACATCATCAATTTCACAACCACACCTCTTGAGTAAACAAAATCCATTAAAAGTAACGTTGATTAACTAAAATTGATTAGAAACAACTTTATTTCTCAGGGTACACAAACAAGCATAGGACATAGGGCCTTGGAATAGGATTTTGTGAGTAAACTTCTCCAAGGCTATTAAACTAAACATATGTATCTGACCAGGGAGTGGTGAAACCCATTGTGTAATTAGTGACATCAGGAGGCTCCACTCACACCAGATTTAAGAATGAGGTCACACGAAGTTGGTTGCAGAGATAGCCCTCTGATACCTTCTTAGCTTCATATATATTTCTGTGGTTACATTCGTATATGGGGATCTTGCTAGTAGCTTTACCTTCGTGAGAGGTGGTGTTTTCAATATTCCAAGCTTTGTTACCATGCCCATATAGTGGACCAAACTTACAAATTTTCTCATGTGCATTGGTTATATTGTGGTGGCTCTAGTTGCTTGAAATAGGTAGTCACATAGGTTACTTGCAGGGGTTATTATGCAGGTACCCTGAGTCAGATAAGGGTCGTACAACACACAACCTTTATGGAGGATTACCTCTCTTGGGGGATCTAATTGAATGCGGTGTTAATCCCACAAGGGCACTTATAATTGATTTTGATACCTCCAATATTTTGAAGGGAGTCTCAGACCCCTGTTGGGTGAGACATACCTACTCTAGTGAGGGAGTCCCCTTTTCAACTACTATATCCTATTTGGGTGCATTTTCCCTTTTTACTTTATTTTGGTGTGCTCTCTGATTGTTAGTTGGCCCTAGGATTTGGTTTCATATCTCATGTTTTGAGTTATCATGGAGAAATACCAGCCTCCTCACAAGTCTCATCGTTTGCTGAAATTACCACTGCATTTTGAGTCTTTACCAAAGTTTCCTTCTAAAAGGCATAAATTTAATAAACGTGGTACATATATCTCCACCTCCCAAACTTATGATTATCCAGTTATGAGTACTGAGTCAAATCTAAATGACACAAGGAGGGCCTCGACTCCTTTACCTTTTGTGATTAGCGAGATTTCTTCAACTCCTTCAGCCGCGACAGTTGTAGTGTTGGAAATTCCCATCCCTACTGCTACCCAGCCTATGGTTTCTACTCGAACCATACAAACGAACCATTTCAGGTCTCTTTTTGGTACATCAAGATATAATTCTCGGTCCATGCCTTCGGCCTCTAACCCTTTTATTTTGGTATTCCCAACATGGTGTTGCAAATTTCATCCTCCATTCCAACAACTAATGAAAATTCTAGTTTTGGACCTGGGTTCATGGTTCCTCTACATGCTCCTCTCTTGTTTGGTGGAGGTCATATTCCCCAAAAGAATCCTACGGTGGGAGGCCAACCTCCTTTTCCTTCTAGGTCTAATCCTAGTCTCAATGCTCTTGGATGGAGTACTCAAATGGGAAGACATGTTACTTCCCATATTCCATCCTTTCCCCCTCCTCCATTCATGTCGATTCTGAAAAACACATTTGTTATGACAAATCCACCTCTATCCTTCAAAGTTACACCCGAAGGGGCTCAGTTTCACACTATGGGAAACCCCCATCATGGAGCTCCTCCAGCTGGGATCAATGTTTATAACCCTCATTATTCCACCCCTATAGGTATGGTTCCCATACAACCTCTTATGAATCAGTTTGGAGGAGGATATTACCCTACCACACAGGGACATGGTATATACCAGAACCCTAAATGGCCTGCAATACGTCAACACCAATCTTTCCTGAGAGCATGGGCTTAGACACCACAACCTCAGCTCCCTTTTCTGGCCACACTTAATCTACTAGATTTTTCAATATTAATGAATGACCTGGTGCATCACAATCCATCATGGCCCCGTATCCCCACCAAGATTCCTTCGGAAATTCCAAGATTTGAGCGAAATACTAGCGAGGATCTGGGTGATCATGTTACTACTCTTCATCTTTGGTTCTCATCCAATTCCCTTAATGACAATTCTATTCGTTTGAGGATATTTCAACACACCCTCATGGGGGTCACCATGAAATGGTACATTGAGATACCAGGGAAACGTACAGAAATTTTAATCAGATGATTTTGGTCTTTCTCAACCACTTCCAGTTGTCGGTTCGTTATGATGCCAACATAGAAATTTTTTCGACCTTTCACCAAGACAAGGTCACACATATCTCAGACCATATCCAAGAGTGGCATAGACGAAATAGGTTGATTAAAGCCTACATTCCTCCAAAAATTTTTTTGGAGTGGTTCCTTAAGTCATTATTTCCTTATATTTCGAAGGATGTTTCTAAATCTGGAGTAACATCTAAGGAAGAAGCTATTTTCAAATCCCAACAACTGGACCTCATATATGCTCAGTCTAAGATGTTGTATGAAATTCTTCCTGACACGCCGCGGTCGAATTATGACACTAGACAAAATCTTGGGACTCATGTTGATGGCATCATAGGATTTGCAAATGCTAAGTTTACAGACTTGGTGATAAACCCATTGAAGGATTTGTCTCTAAGCTAACATGTAGAAGGAAAAGGTTCAACTTCGTCCTCCACTCCCACTCAGTCGGGGGATGTGCATTATGTACAGTCATCAAACAACCCAAATGGTAACCAACAACCAAGAGGGAATAGAAAGAAAAGATGGGGTAATAGTCATAAGGGTGGGAAAAATAATAACAAATCCAATCATGACACTAACAATGATAGATCAAATATAATGTTGGTGAGGGAAAGAAAGAAAAATGGAAGGTGAAGTTTCCTTGTAAACTTTGTAAAGATGATCACCTTACCCACCTATGCCCAAAAATAGAGGAGGCCTCGAGGGTCTTATCACAACCGCCAGTTGTGTTGACCAATCCATTTCCACATAATCAACACATGGCTTCAAGGTCCTCCAACACTGGAAATGCATCGAGCGAGATTCAAAACCCCCAGACACATGAAGGTGGCCATCTATGTGTTAATATGGTCAAGTATTAGATTGATGTATCCACTTGATCTCATCATTAAGGTTATTCACATATTTTTACAGGTCCAAAGTCTCCCCCTCCTCTAGAAACACCCTTGTAGATCTAAAATCTGGAACCTCTACCTCGTATTTTGAAAGGAGTACTAAAGAAATCTTCTCACAATCCTAATTCCATAGCTTCCCAGAACTATTCGATTGTCAAATATCTAGGTCAAACCCTTTGTGCAATGTCATGTTTGGACATGCTCCATACATGTCCTTCACAAAGGAAGGCCTTGTTATCTGATTTAGGAGCTCTATACCCATGTGGCTCAAAGGTTATTAAGTTTTGTGTCACGGATGTTAAGCCTTGCTTTCCTTGCCACATGGCCTTTCAAATCCATGTGGAGTACACGAAGATTACCATAAAAATCATTATAATTGATGAAGGTGATGCAACGTGCGTGATGTCCCTAACCTATTGGAAATCCATTGTCTCTCCAACTCTATACCAATCTGTGACTATGTTTACCGCATTTGATAGACGTTCATTTCGACCCCACATAATTCTTCCCACTTTTCTGGTCCAGTTAGGTGGAAAAATAGTGGAGGTTGATTTCGATGTGGTAGATGCGCCCCTTTACTATAATTTACTACTAGGGTGTAATTCAAATTATGCCATGACTGCGGTTGTGTCATCTATTTTCCACACTTTATGTTTTCCTCACGAAGGGAAAATAGTGATGATTGATCAATTGTCCTTTGCGCATGCTAGTCCTAATGCATCAGTTGGAGCCTCGATCCTAGAGATAAATAATTCTCGGCATGCAACCGAGGATGTTTATGTTGGAATGTATTCCTCTCTCATGGGTAGCTTTGATTTTGTGGCACCAATTCATCACATTCATGCCATTTCCAGTATTTTTTCATCCTCAATGAGGTTCGTTTCTTTCCATACATCATATTTCAACAACCCTTGGACCCTACCTTCCTCGAGTATGTCGTGTGAAGGTCAGTCTCACATTGGGATGGAAATTCCACTATCAGTGGCAGAGGTTTTGTATCAAGTTATTCTTAACACTATTGTTGACCCAAATCCTTTCTCCTCATAGACGGATGAGGAGAATCTCGTTCTAGAGCTCGTATGGGTTTCCCAATCATCTTGTTCACATGATTTCCTCAATGATACTTTACCTTCATATGAAGTCATATTAGAGGCCATGTATGATCCCAACAGGCCTTGGGACGATATGCATCATCGCTCATATTTCCTCCCAGAACTTGTTAGGATCGAACAAGACGACTTTAGATCTACCTTGAGTGAGATGTTGAGTCACGATGTGGTTCCACTAGATACACATGGTATTTATGTCGAAGGAAACATGGAAAATATTTATCCTACCATCACGATTGGAATCTCTCGAATTCCTGGCAAAATTGAGAACGTATATATCGGTGTTGATTGTTTGCCTGAAGAAACTCAGATCTATACCGATCTCTTCAAATAATTTTTTGATGTATTCACTTAGTCATACAAAGAGATGTCAAGGATCGACCCCAACATTGTCTAACATGATATCAATACTTATCTGGATGCTAGACCTATTCGAAAACATCTTAGAGTTGTTAATCCTAGAAAGGAACCTATTATTATGGCATAGATAGAGAAGCTACTTAATACTAGTTTCATCTACCTAGTTCTCTTGATCGAATGGGTGTCCAACCCCATTCCCATGAATAAGAAACAAGGAACCATCCATGTATGTATGGATTTTAGAGACCTGAACAAGGATTTTCCTAAAGACAACTTCTCAACTCCTTTCATTGACTAGATCCTTGATGAGTGCACGGGAAGAAGAGTTTTTTTTTTATGGGCTAATTTTCAAGATATAATCAAATTCAAATCAAACCCAAGGATCAACACAAGACGACATTCATTTGTCCTTGGGGTACTTTTGGCCTTAAAAATGTCGAAGCAACCTTCCAACACTCCATGACCTTTTCTTTTCACAATCTCAAACATATTGACAAATCTTATCTCGATGATCTCGTTTCTCACTCTCGCAAGAGATTATATCACTCCAATCACCTTCGATTAGTATTTGAGATATGTCATTACTATCGCATCCGTTTGAACTCTCAAAACTGCATATTCTACGTTAGGTCTGGTCATCGCTTAGGATTTTTAGTCTCTGAGAATGGGATCTTGGTGGATCTTATGAAGGTTGAGGCAATAATTCGATTGCCTCCCCCATGCAACATGCGAAAACTTCAAGGTTTACAAGGGAAGGATAACTTTCTGTGTCAGTTCATAGTGAAATATGCCAATTTAACTAAGGGTTTCATGCATCTTTTGAAGAAGGATACTCTGTTTCTAAGGGATGAGCGAACCCAAGAATCCTTCGATGCTCTTAAGAAATCCTTGGTATCGGTGCCTTTGTTGAAGCCTAAGGACTACAATAGAGACTATTTTATTTATATCTCCACATATGAAGGGATGGTTGGTATGGTTCTAGTTCAGGAGGATGATGATATCCATGAGAAAATTTTCTACCATCTCAGTGAAAACTTAATCGGCCCTGAACTTAAATATTCTCACGTATAAAAACTACCCTTGGTCACCATACACGCAGTTCGAAGATTATGAAATTATATATTACCTTGAAAAACTATTGTAGTTGCAGATATCAATCCACTTCAATACATCCTTACTAGGCACATAGGGGGAAAATACAATAAGTGGATTTTTATTTTGCAAGAGTTTTATCTCTATTTTTCTTCAGCGAAGTCTAAGAAATCGCTATCTTTTTCTAAGTTGATATCAGACTTCCCTCGACTAGATGAGGACATTATTCATGATGATTCATTCATGGATGAACATATCTTCCTTATCTCATCTTCGGACCCCTGGTATGGAGAAATTATAATATATCTTCAAACCTTAAATTTATCCCAACATCTGTTGAGAGACGATTGACGACGTATATGTCATCAAGAAAAAAACTACCTTATCACCGGTGACACTTTGTATCATTGAGGCATAGATAATGTTTTGCATCCTTCCTTGACTCACAAGGAAGCTAAGTCTGTTCTCAATGACTGTCACAGTGGGGCTTGTGGTGGTCATATATTTGGGCTTGCGACAACCCAAATATACTTTGTCATATAAAGACTTTCCAGTTTGTTCCATAATCCTGTTATTGTATCCTCTCTATAAATGTTAAACAAAACTTCATATGCCAGACACAGATGAATCGTACTAGGATCTCTTGCATCCAAATATTCCCACTCTTCTTCTGTCATGATTGCTAGATTATTTGTTTTTCCCCCTAATGCCTTTTGCAATCCTTGTTGTGCGAGAGGATCCCACATCTTGAGCTTCCATAGCTCAAAGTTATTTTTTCCATTGAATTTATCCACCTCAAATTTTGAACTCTTCACTTTTTCCATTAGCACAAACCTCCCAAAAAACTACAAATTATAAAACCAAGCTTTTTTAATATGGGGGAATTAACTTATATTTCAAGGTGAAACTAAAAAATGTTTAATTAAAAAAGGTTTAATACAAAATAAATATTTAATACATATTTTCCTTAAGACCTTTTACCAAAAAACAATTCCACCCCTTAAAAAAATAATATATGAAATCCACATGTTATCACCATAACAATTTTTAGACAAGGTCGAGGTCTCAGAAAATTAGCAAGGAGCTACATCATTGTGGAGGCATGATAGTTTGGAGAAGAATGGTCACATATAGAGGTGCATGGACAAATATAGTGATGATGCGGAAGTCACGGGACCCGACCAACCACAGATCTCAGGTGTCATATATCAACAGTCAGCAACCATATTGGGCATTGAAGTAGAATGAGAGTTATTTGTTCTAAGGAAGGACAAGGAAAACACCATGGTTTTGTTTCATGAGCACATGGTGCCTGTAGAGGTACATCGGGGCAAAAAGTGGTCTACCTAAAACCGTCTTCCCCAAATCCCCGATGTCAGAAGTTGTTAAATCCTGGCGGACCGTAGATCTTGGAGTAGTCCAGATTGTAATGATCCCAAGCCATTATGCAAGGATCATCACTGTTTTGGTGTCCTTTTAAAACTTTTTCTGAGTGAGGTATTTCATCAAACACTTTGTTGATCTACCTTTTAGGTGTGTTTATATGTGTGTATGCAGCAAATAACAGAAAGAGATAACCATGGAACATACCTCAACCATATGCAATAAGATAGACAAGCCAAAACATCCCAATTCTTCTTTATTCATAAAATAGAGAAACATGCTACAATGAAGATGCTAATCTGGAATGCTCAACAGATGGCCAAGAAGATAGACAATAGATAAGAGCTGCTACAAAACGCTCCCACTAATACAAAAGATGCCTCCAAAGGCTGAATGACAAATGAATATCAATACAAGCAGATCTAAATGCCAAACTCTCCAGCTGAAGAATTCCACGCTCCAATAGAAGGCTGAAACCCTCAATAACTCGGCCCTACTACCAAAAGTGTCCAATCGCCCTAATAAATATGCCAACTGATAGATCGGGTGATGGTAAGAACAACCCAGGTGACTGAATCTCCAAGATCCCTCTCAATCTCTGTAGATCTTAAATCCCCCACTGAATGGTGAGCCCCACTGGATAACTGAAACCCTGGATAATTCGGCCCTGCTGCCAAAAGTGTCCAATCACCCTAATAAATATGGAAAATGATAGATCGGGTGATGGTAAGAACAACCCAGGTGACTGAATCTCCAAGATCCCTCTCAATCTCTGTAGATCTGAAATCCCCACTGAATGGTGTGCCCCACTGGATGACTGAAACCCTAGATAATTCAGCCCTGCTAAAGGAGGCCTCCAAATGATCTAAAACTCTCCAAAAATATAGATCGGGACACTGCAAGTCACTAGGTAAAGTCTCAGGGTCAGATCTGAAGTGTAACCCCTCCAAACGGACTAGATCTGGATCTCAAAAATGCCCTCCTTCTCTTCAATTCGCCCCACTGATCAAGAAATAATCTGAGCCATAAAATTGTCTCAGAAAGCACTAGATCTGATGTCCAAGGCCCTGCAATGAAAACCCAAGTGATAGAATCCTCAACGGCCCTGCCAATCTCCTACAACGAATCTCTCTCGAAATATGGTGCACCCCTCTACTGGAATCCCTCAACTGGTGCGCCCTCTCTCTATCTACACATGAAACTGATGTAGAATCCTCCTGCAACTGAGTAGATTTGGAACTAGAATGGTGTGGGAGAGTATTGTATCTCTGAGACCAATCTTGGGACAAGATAAATGGAATCTTTCACCACTGAATCATCCTCTAGGGTTTGTTATGTCAAAACCCTCAAAACCCCCAATATTGGGCTCACTAGCTAGAAGCCAGAAATCAAAATAAGATCATACATGAATCAATGAGAAGAGGCCCTTGCCTTTCCTTTATACTTTTTGGCTCCCCTTGTCCCTCCAAAGTGACTTTCATTTTATTAATATTTAATTAATTAATTAAATCACTTTAATTAATTAAATCACTTTAATTAATTAATTAACCTTTTTACCTTTGAAAAGATCCTTATCTCTCCTTGTGGCTTCCCTGGCCACTGAAAGTCACTTCTAGCCATCCCATCCTGTAGTTCTCCTCCTCCCGATTCCAATGAGCTATTACAATGAGAGGTTCCTCCAAGTAATGTGCCCAAAATGCCCTCTTCAGTGATTTTAATTAACTTATAGCTCAAAATAGTCAAAATCATGGAAATCGTCAGGATGGAACGAAACCAAAGCCAACCTGTGTGGAATGGCTCATGATGATGGAATATGATGATAAATTCCAACTGGACCTCACAATGCCTCTCAAATACCCCTGTACTCGCTATAACATCCATCTGGCTACTCTGATCATCATAAGTCTCTGCCCTGTGATGATGTCCCAAAGTGGGGACATTACACAGATCGAAGACCAAGATGCATATCGGAGATTGAACTAGTGCGAAGGATAAATTTTTGAGGGCAGGAAAGGGAAATACCATGGTTTCAAAACGTGGACACATGATGCTCCCTAAATTATATCGGGGGGAAAAGAGGGTGAGCACGAAACCACTCAACCATGCCCCGATGTCACGTGTTCTAATGCCATTTAAATATGTCAAATCAACAATTTGTGTGGGGAAAGATGAAGGCCAATCAAATCACCTCATGCCACTCGTTCAGGTACTTTATGTCCATGCGATGCCAGGTAAGCACCACTAGATAACAAACTCAAAGGCTCATCATTCGAAATATATTGGCCAAATGTGATAAACCAACGTACCTGTAGGTACTCTTGTCAACAATTCATGATTAAAACTCAATGACTATCACTCCTCAAAGTATGGTTGGCATTATTCTGCTTCAGGAAATCAATGCTCCATTCGTAAGTAGAGTAATCTCAAACTGGATCAACTTCCTAATTTCTGTGAGGTTAAGGAAGACAAAAGTCGTGTTTTCTGCAAAACTGGGAGACATGGACAAATACGATCAAACAACATCCAGTGAAACAGGATTTTCAACTAATATGGAAAATCCATCAATGAGTAAGAAAGAGAAGTCGATTGCACGAATATTAGCAACCAAATTCCATACAGACCCTGTGACAGAACCAGAATTAGAGGTCAGACTAAATCCTATCATGAGGTATTTAATCATCAATGGACATGTGGACAGGTGATACAAACGAGCAGTAAAGAGGAAGCGGAGAAAGTGATAGAAGAAAGGAATCAGATTTGAGACGGTCGAAAGCATTGGGGAAAATCAACCAGTTTGGTTGAACACTCTAAAAGAAGAAATCGCAAAGATGGAATAAGTTCTCAGGTTAAATTGAGTACGTTTCAGAAAAATTTGGACATATGACGTTCAATGAAAAAGCCTCGGATATCTCAGACCTGTTTATAACACTCCCTGTAAAGTAGGAGAATAGCAATTATTCATTACTCTTTTGTGTAACTGATCTCTATATTTAGACTGTGGGGAAGTTGAGATGTTTTGAATCCCGCATGTAAATTTTATACATATATATATATATATATATATATATATATATATATATATATATATCATTCTAAGCATAAAGAAAGGATGGAGGAAAATGGGGCCTCCCCTCGTTGCAGGTAGAATTTGTAAAATCATGGAGCTAAACTGAATATACAATGCATAAGCGATTTTTGAACTATTTATGAAAAGATTCTAATCGGTTGTGATGTGAGTTCTGTCTTCTTTCATAGTGTGTGTTTCCTATGTCTTTAAAATTCCATTTACAATTTCTTCTCTTAAATTGGAGAGTTAAAAGTATGGAATTCGTCTAATGATGCTCTAGACTTAGAAATTTAAATCCATGTGATCCTCTTCTCAACTAATTCAGAATTCATTTTCATATGCTCTGATGCAGTTATGTGTTTTCCTTTTTTCTCCTTTTTCCATGCAAATTTCAATTTGAAAACTCAAACTCATTGCCTCACTTATCCTTTCTCCTCTAGATAGTTCTTATGACCTGCCACTGCTTTATTCATTTCTGACTCCATAGCCCAAATTCCACCCCCATTTCTTCAACAACTTTATAATACCCCCAAAACAAACCAAATCTAGCTAATGATTTCCAAAGAAATACCCAGTGACATGAGAGAGCCCTCTCTGAGTTGATCAGGCTAGTGCCTCAGCTCTAAAGTAGGTTGAAATAATTACCTCTGTCATTTGTCTATCAGCGGGACAAAATTTACAGAGTGCTAACATTTTGGCACCATTGTTGGGGACGAAATTGAAAAATTTTCCCTAGGAAAGAACGACATGGTTGATTTCTAAGGTCTGAGAGAAGCAGACACTTAGGAACAATTTAGATTTATTCCTTCTCTGGAGACTCGATAAAAAATCATTTTGAAGGTAATTCCACTGGTAGAAGAATCCAGAAATTTAAATTTTCAATGGCGACTCCACTCTCAATGCAGAATCCATCTTCCAAAACATTATTGGCGACTCCACTCAAGCTTCAAATTTAGTTTAAAGACCCCACTGGAAGATGAGATCCCTTGACAGAGGTATGAAAAGACATTATGGAAGAACACAAGTACTTAAATTTGGATTTTTTCCAAGTCATTTTATTGTTTCTTATAAGTTGCCTCTAGTCCTTCCTTGAACATGTCAAACAAATTTTTCTTTACCTGCTGCATTCTAATGATTATCATGAGAATCTTGCAATTATATATCCTCCTCTTAAAATTGTACATGCATATCCTCACTGTATCACTGATTTTGATAAAAAAAATTCCATCTGGGCCATGTGATAACCATGACCAAGTTGATGAGGCCCATAAAGCCAAGGATGATATTTCACCTCTTGTACTTAATCCAATGTCCTCCAAGACCCAACATAGATACATACCCTTGAAGCTACCCCAAGTCCTCCACAATTTCCCTCCAAAGTACTATGAGTGCTTACCTATGTTTGATGAGGAACCTGATGCCATCTCAGTTGAAAAACACATCCAAGGGTTTGAGAATTTTATAGATTTGTTTGAGATTGATCATGCGGATGTTTGTATGAGAGCCTTCTCTCAATCCTTAAAGGATGATATCAAAGACTGGTTTAAACATTTTCATCCAGAGACAATTAGCTCATGGGAGGAAATGAAAAATGTATTTTTAAAGTTTTGGGGCATGAATAAATCTTTGGATCTACAACTTACAAATTTATATGCCTTAAAAAGTCAGAGAAATGAAACTATTTCTACATTCAGTAGGAGTTTTTCCAGTATTTACTACAATTTTCCCAAAGAAATTCAACCCAATGAAACCACTGCCATGCTCCATTATGATACTACTCTTCATTCAGATTTGTCTTTTCTCCTGATGGAAAGAAGACCTAAGTCTTTACATCAAATGTTCAATGATGCCCAGGAGATTCAACACAATTTCCAAGCATGTAAACAGATCCAAAATGAGGGGTTGGATATTCAGGAATATGAAAGTGAATATGAACAAGAAAGGGTTGATTGGAATATTGAGCATCGAGTAAATAATATCATAGCTTTTCTTGAAGTTTTCAATGCCCATAATTTTGAAAAAAAATATATTTCACTTGTTGAAAGAGGAGGTGTTGATTTAGCTTATGATCTATCTTATGATAAGCAAGGGACTGATTGTTTTATGTATTCATTTGTAGACAGTCAAGAAGATGAGTTTGCAAATCAGTTTGTTGAAGAACAGGTTGATGTTCCAAGTTTGTTCTTGTTATATGACATTGCATATGTTCTTGATTTGCATATATATGATGAATATGATGATGATTATGATGTTGACTCCCTGGAACAACCAATTGCATGTTCTCTATCAGAAAATGTTCCTTTTTAGCAGTGTAATGAGAGCAATCGGCCTACATATCATAGTTACAAAGAAGAAAGTATTGAATCAGTTGAAGGGAATTTTTTATCTTTATTCTTTTATTAATTCAAATTGTTGAAAGAAAATCATAAGATCATCGTTGAAGCAAAGGAATGTGTGTTAATGTCAAATCACACTAATTCACTGGAACAAATTGACAAGAAATTGCAGCAATATTCTCATGTGTTTGATGACCCTGTTATTTGTTATGTAGAAGATCTTGTCAGTTCAAAATTGCAGCCATTGGTCGAAGATAAATCTGAAAATGAGTGTGTTCAGCAATCCAAAGGAATTAACAACATTGAAGAAAAGGAAGGAGGTTTTGAATTAGGTGAAAGAACCTTGCCATTATGTTTTTCTTCTTTCAAATTGCTGAAGAAAAATGTTTATAATATTTCAAATCAGAAAACCTCCAAGCATGATGTTGAATATGAAGAAATATGTAGACTTACAAATAAAAAATATCGTCCATTATGTGTTTCTTCCTTTGAATGGTTGAAAGAAAATCATGATATAACAGAGGAAATAGGGAAGTCTAACTGCATTCACAGTGGCACTGTTTTACATGAGGAAATTGTTATCAATAAGGAATACCAACAACATTCACATGCACTGAATGATCATGTAGCTGATTACTTGAAAGGATATTCCAATTCGGAGTTACAACCTGTGATTAACCACCAAATTAAAAAAGAACAAGAAGCTGATCAAGAAATGGTTGTTAAAGGTTATTTTCCTTCTCCTGAAACTAACATAGATATTCAACAATATTTCCAGCAAGACAAAGTGTTTCAAAGTTGTCTTTCTTCCCCTGAAAATGATGTGGTGGTCCAATTTCTAAGTGGCCTAGACATGGATGAGTATTCTAAAACTACGTCTATGGAGACTCCAAGAAGAAAAAAAACAAATGACATAGAGTTTCAGGAAAGCAACAAAACAACGTCTACCATTTCTCAATCAGAAATACAAAAAAATAATGAAAAGGATGATGCACATGATATGGATGTCATATTTGAAGATGTTTGAGAATGTATGAATGTTTTTGTTGATATGTATGGAAGATTAGACTCACCTATTACTGTCATTTCATCTTAAAATATTCCCAAGATTGAAGAAATGAAGAAAGAGCAAAAAACACTTGTGAAGGGAGCTTGTTTTTCTGTCTTAGCTCCTAAAAAGGAAACATTGTTTTATGTGTTCCATGAATCCATGGCACGTTATATGGAAATTTTTTATAATCAAGCTCTACAGAGGATACTGGGTTGCAAGATTAAGGATAAAGGGAGTGACGAATTGGTGTTTGTATTAAATATGGGTTTCTTAACACCATACGGTGTTCTTCAACCATGGTTGTCTTATGTTTCAAGAAACTATTACTTCTAGACTTCTCAGCAAACTTGTCGATTTCTCGATGGAAATCAACAGGTTAAATCACATGAAAACAAGAATGCAGTGGAAGGGGTGAAACATGATAGTTGTTTTGTGCATTTTTTAGAAGATACATTTGCAGTTTTATGGAGGAAGTAAACAATCCAAATGTTCTTGATTTTTTGAAATTTGGATTTATGGATGGATTTTTGAATGAATTATCAAAAAATCTTTGGTACAAGCAAGTGTAAAGAAAACAAATAGTGGATAAAACATTGTCATGGCTGCATTGGAATTATGATTTCACTTGATTTGCAGTTCATTTCAACAGTTAGGGTAGGTAGGAGCGTGCGAATAATCTTGTTGGTCAAGCATTCTTTTTTAATTTCTAGTAGTATGTACAATTAGATTCTAGTGGTATTTTTTGTTCATCATCCAATTGAGAGTAGTGTGCAAAGTTCAGTTTTAAAATTAACACTTAGTCTCCAAGATGTAACAGAGTACACACACATGTTTTGAAAGCATCCCAATGAAGAAGGAACTAGATCTATAGTTCTTTTCTACCTCACAGGGAGGATAGCATCCCCAATAGGAGCCTATGTTATCACCATAACAATTTTCAGACAAGGTCAAGGTCTCAGAAATTTAGCGAGGAGATACATCATTGTGGAGGCATGATAGTTTGGAGAATCATGGTAACATATAGTTTTGCATGGACAAATATAGTGGAGATGCGGAAGTGATCGGACCCATCCAACCACAGATATCAAGTGTCATAGATCAACGGTTAGCAATCATATCAGGCATTGAAATAGAACGAGAGTTATTTTCTCTAAGGCAGGTCGGGGAAAACACCATGGCTTTTTTTCACGGGAACATGGCACCTTTAGAGGTACATCAGGGCGAAAAGAGGTCTGCCTAAAACCGTCTTCCCCAAATCCTCGATGTTAGAAGTTTCTAAAGCCTAGCGGGTCATAGATCTTAGAGTAGTCCAGATCGATGGCCAAGATGCATATCGGAGATTGAAGTAGCGCGAAGAATAACTTTTTGAGGGTAGGATGGGGAAATACCATGGTTTCAAAATGTGGACACGTGATGCTCCCTAAAGTATATCGGGGGAAAAGAGGGTGAGCGAGAAACCACTTAACCACACCCCGATGTCACGTGTTCTAATGTCATTTGAATACGTCAAATCAACAATTCATGTGGGGAAAGACAACTGCCGGTCAAATCACCTCATGCCACTCGTACGGGTACTTTACATACATGTGATGCCAGGTAAGCACCACTAGATAACTAACTCAAAGGCTCATCATTCAAAATAGATTGGCCAAACATGATAAACCAACGTACCTAAAGGCACTCTTGTTAGCAATTCATGATTAAAACTCATTAACTATCACTCTTCAAAATATGTTGGCATTATTCTGCTCCGTGCAATCAATGCTCCATTCGTAAGTAGAGTAATCTCAAACTGGATCAACTTCCTAATTTCTGTGAAGTTAAGGAAAATGAAAGTCGTGTTTTCTACAAAACTTGGAGACATGGACAAAGCCGATCAAACAACATCCAATGAAACATGATTTTCAACTAACATGGAAAATCCATGAATGAGTAAGAAAGAGAAGTCGATTGCATGAATATTAGCAACCAAATTCCATACTAACCCTGCGACAGAACCAGAATCATAGGCCAGACTAAATCCTATCATGAGGGATTTAATCATCAACGAATACATGGACAGGCGCTACAAACGAGCAGTAAAGAGGAAGCAGAGCAAGTGACAAAATACAAGAATTAGAGATGAGATGATCGAAAGCATTGGGGAAAATCAACTAGTCTGGTTGAACACTCTAAAAGAAGAAATCGTCAAGCTAGAATAAGTTCTCAGGTTAAATTGAGTACATTTCAGAAAATTTTGGACATATGACATTCAATGAAAAATCCTCATATATGTCAGACCTATTTATAACGCTCCCTGTAAAGTAGGAGAATAGATTTTATGCATTACTCTTTTGTGTAACTAATCTCTATCTTTAGATTGTGGGGAAGTTGAGTCATTTTGAATCCCGTATGTAATTTTTTTATATATATCATTCCAAGGATAAAGAAAGGATGGAGGAAAAGGGGGCTTGCCCTCGTTGCAGGTAGACTTTTTAATGTCATGGAGCTAAATTGAATATACGATGCAGAAGAAATTTTTGAATTGTTTATGAAAATATTCTATTCAGTTGTGATATGGGTTCTATCTTCTTTCATAGTGTGTGTTTCCTGTGTCTTTAAAATTCCATTTACAATTTCTTCTCTTAAATTGGAGAGTTAAAAGTCTGGAATTCATCTGATGATGCTCTAGACTTGTCAATTTAAATCCATGTAATTTTCATCTCAACCAATTCAAAATTCATTTTAATATGCTCTGATGTAGTTATGTGTTTTCCTTTTTTCTCCTTTTGCCATGCAAATTTCAATTTGAAAACTTAGAATCATTGCCTAACTTAGCCTTTCTCCTCTAGATAGTTCTTATGACATGCCACTTCTTTATTAATTTCTAACTCCATAGCCCAAATGTCACCCCCATTTCTTCAACAACTTTATAATACCCCCCCCCAAAACAAACCAAATCTACCCAATGATTTCCAAAGAAATATCTAGTGACATGAGAGAGCCCTCTCTGAGTTGAGCAGGCTAGTGCCTCAACCTAAATTAGGTTGAAATAGTTACCTCTGTCATTTGTCTATCAGCCAAACAAAATTTACAGAGTGCTAACACCACCAATTTATCAAAGGATATCCTCCATAAAATATAATTTGGTCATGATAAAAAATAAAAAAAACACTCTTTCATACCTCGCCCTATTATGCAATATACCTTGATTTCTGTGAAATACAAACTTCAATTAGTTTCTATGGTTATCACTCCTCTTGTGTGCCATGTGTCACCTATCAGAGGTGCCATGTGTCACCCATTGGAGGGAAGTCCATGTGTCACCCATCAAAGGTGTCTGTTATCCCCTACCCTAGGGATAACTAAGGATATCATTTCTTGAGGCCCACAAGTCTTATACATGGAGTGTCTAGAGCTCGATGACTTGAGCATGGACCTGAAGGGCCCCTCTTTGCTTCAGTGCAGCCCATTTATCAGCAGCAACAATATCCATCCACCATCCTGATCCTGAAGTAGAAGTATGTCTTGCTCCATGAGGTAATGATTCTGGGTATCATGGTATGTGTCACTCTGATTCTTGAAGCACTTAAATATGTTGCATTCGATTCTCCTTCATTTCATAACATTTTCTTGGAAATTATGCTCTTTAACTTATGCATACCTGGAAGGGTGACATGATGCACTAGTAAGTTGATCTCCCTTTAGGATTGGTTTCCTCTGGGTGGGTCTATGAAAGGTCATCATCCATTCCCTCCATACTTACCATTTTCCATCTTTATTCCTCTCATTTCCACCCTACCTTTGTTCGAGCATTGGGATTTTCTACACTAGGAAGGGTTGCACCTTGCCTTGTGGAAAAAAGTGGCTAAAGTCTCAGAGGGTAAAAGTAGTTGGAAAGAGTTAAAAGCCAAAAATGAAACCTTTGATATGCTTCACCCAAGGATTCCAAAGAAATAAGTAAAACACTTCTTAGTGAGAAAAGGGAACTGATGAAATAAATAAACACTCAAGGTATTAGTTGGTGGATAGGAGGCCTCATCACGAGTCATCCTATTATGACCATGTGCATGTAGCGGTATGACACTATCATCTATATAGTCACCAAACTAGAGTAGTGACTCTTGATGGCATAGCCAGGAGAAAGGGGGTCTCATCACGAACCAACCTTCTCATCTCCGTGAAATGTTTGTGGATAATGTTGTCACCTATGGTCACCAAGCTAGGACAATGTCCTTCAACTCTTCCCTTGAAGCATAAAAGAAAAAGATAAATGAAGCTAAGAATAATAGGAAATGAATGGGCTAGGAACCAATGGCATCCATGACTAGGTGCAACTCACCCTCTACAAAGGCACCCATGGGTAATATTTACATTTCCCTGTTATCACTGTACCCCATCCCAAATACTACCCCATGCCACCTCATACACTTAGATGACCTAGATTGGTTCTTACCCGGGAAAAACCCCAAACTTAAGGAGGATTATCCCAATAGGACATCCTGATACCTTCTCCAAAACTAACTTGTTAAATTGCATAACGTCTTTGAGAATTTGTCTGGGTAAAGGGAGGTTTGATGCACATGTTTGGGTAATTTAATTATTGGATTTGATTTAAATGTTATGATCCCTATGACTTATGAACCCCTGGATGGTGTACTTGTTTTTTTTGTAGGACCTTGCTCAGTGAACAGGTACACATGGGGGAATGATTAGCTCAGACCTCCATGGGGCTGAAAGCCCACAGATGAATGTTGTAACCCCGGTTAGGGGAAAGAATACTTTAGAGATTTGCATGGGAAGAAAGAAGGATGTTTCCCTTGGAGACACCCTGACAGACCTAGACGCAAGGGGATATTTCTCCTCCACATGGACATTGACCTTTGAGAGCCCATGACATCACCATTATGACCCCGGATGTCATCCAGAGCTAGGGTTTTCATTTTGAGGGAAATTTTGTGTTGGTTGGCATGTGTGGACATCATCCAGGGCCTTTGGAGGCCAAATGTTCTTCATATGGAGCCCAATGTTCCACCTTAGGGGCTCAACCTCACCCTAGAAGGGCATGACGTCACCCTTGGAAATGATTTTAGGGGTTAATTAATTTTATTTATGTCTAAATTGAATTTATTTGTAAATTGGCCAGAGCGGCCTTTATTTGACATGAAATTAATTAAAGGTCATCAGTTTTGTATAAATAAACATCAAGTACATTCATTTTTATCATCATGACTCATCACACAAGTGGTGGTCTGAAATTCGACCATCTTTAATGGTTATTGGTTGAAATCTAGTGGTGCACACTTCTTGGAGGAGGCATTTCTTGGTGTATTTTGGAAAATTTTCATGTGGAGGATCTTCAACTAGGGTTTTTGCTTGATTATTCTTAGTGAAGTAAGTGGAAAATATGTATTTATTTATTGTGAATGAATTCTTATGGTTAATTTACTTGTTTCATGTCTAATATTATGAAATTGCTTGCTTGAAACCCTAGGAGAAAGACATATGTTACTATATTTTTCTCTATAGTCTTCCACTTGTTAAAATTTCTTGAAAAGAACTGATATTGAATTAGATACTATAGCCCTACCATTGTATCACTCTAGTAACCCTACTTCCTTTCCCATTGCATATTTTATTACAATTTGTTCAAGGAAAAGAGAAATTGCTAGGGCCTAACCTTCATTACTTTCTAGCAATTATCTCTAGGAGTTGGATTTTTTCAGGCCATGGGATACCAAAACCTTTCTCATCCTCTCCATCCCTTTGACATAATATTATCATTGATATTTTTACTCGAATAATTTTTTCTACCATTATTGACTCCATTACCCTAGAAAGGCACTAGACTACCATTTACAATTGTTGATTGATCAAACAATTTTCAAAACTTCTTCTCTTGAACACCTACTAACTTATACTAACCTTAGATTAGACTAAATCATTAACCTACGTGTTGTTGTTGAAAAATATTGCTAAAGACATCTAACAACAACAAATTAACCCTAAAAATGATATATTATGCTAGCTAGATGTTGCTAAAATTGCTTGTGACTATTTATTATCAAATTGCCTAGTTAAAGTTATCATTACAAGTCTTTATTCAAGAATTTTAGAACATAAGTCTTGTGGCTATTAAAAATTTCTTATTGTTGTTATAAATTGTTACACTGCTACAAATTTTATATCAGCTAGTGCATTTCTTGAAATTTCATTGTCTTATTAAGCACTAACATCATTTTGGTACTCAGAAAGTGCCCCTTTTTGCCTTGGTGTCTTGTTCTTGGAAGGTACACAATACTATTTATTTGCTTCATCTCTATAATACATAAAGAACCTTTCAATTAGAGTGATCTGTGAGAGGGGGAGTATTTCCTTGTGTTATTTTCCTTAGCCTTCTCAAACCCCCAGGTCACCGGGGACGTCTCCCCTGGGGTAGTCTTTACATACTCCTAAATAGAAAAGGTTCTCCTATTAAGGTGACAGTGATAGGTTATTCCCAATTATGCCAATTATGTACCCACTTGTCTTGGGATTTTGGGAAGTAAAAATTGCATGATAATAGTGCCATGTGTCACCCATCTAAGGGAAGGCCATATGTCACCCATCGGAGGTGCCATGTGGCACCTCGATTTGGCATAATTGGGTAGATATTCATAGTAAAAATTGATGCCACATGTCACCTCAATTTGACATAATTGGGTAGATATTGATAGGAAAAATTGATTCCATGTGTCGAGTGGTACGAGTTCCACATGTCATGTCAGGTGGAAGATAATGGTCGGTCCACGTGTCAAGCATGGGTTGTTCCATGTGGTAGTTCATGGTAGTGCCATGTGTTGATATTCAACAAGAAGATCCTAGTGAAAATTATGCACCTACACTAGGATGGAGCCTCAAGCTATTTTTAGGTGGAATTCTATTTTTAGATGATGAGCAAATTCTATTTATAGATGATGTCTATTTATAGATGTATGTCGACTATTATTATCCCTTAATAATAGTTGGAAAATAAATATTAGTCTATTCTCAATGAGCACTTGGAAATAGTTAACTAAAGTGGAAAATCAGTTAGCCATAGGGACTTCGATTTCAAAGGTTGACTAGTGGGACATGCAAGTCAAATTAGTTGTAACTGAGTGATTCAAAGTTGTAACAGAGTTGGATGTGTAGTTATGTTAGTTGTGAAGTAGTTTAAATCATTTAAGTGAGTTAAGCTCAGTTGTACTAGTTGTAACTGAACTTACACTAGTGAGAGATCAGTGAATTAATTATTAATTAATTCACAATCAGTGATCTCACATGCAACTGAAGATTTACCACTATTAACTACATGCATGTCAGATCCAGTGGAGACCCAGTTGAGATAATAGGTGAAAGGGATAGTTTAACTATCAGTTGTGACATTAGTGAGTGCACTCATGCAACCAAACACACAGTGGATGTGCCCATGAGGATTGCGCAGCCTAGGCAAGAAGGATTCATTCATTGCAGGGATTTCCATTAGCAGGGATTGCGCAGAGCAGGCAGGTTGTCTAGAAGCAGTAAATTGGTACATGAATTTTTCATTTTTTGTATGACAGTGTGAGACGATTGTATATTGTACTGAGAGATATTGGATTTGAGTTTTGTATGAGATTGCTTCATGATCCATGATATATACATAATATATGATAGTGGGGTTTTTATCTTTATGCTTTCTTGGTAAAACATATGTGTTATGTATGATTAATCTTTCTTCTTGATATTGCAATTGGCGATCGTGTTTTTAAATTCCACAAGGAAATTTGTAGAAGTGATTCTGTATTTAACAATGGCATATAATTATTAGATCATGAGAATCCAGGAAATACATAATTTGTATTAAAATTTCTACATGGTATCAGAGCACAAGAAATTGCAAAAGTTGAGTTTGTGATAGGATAGAATTCGAATTTGCATAAATATTTTCTTGGTGCTACAACTGATTCAAGATAGAAATGGCTTTCAATGGCTTGAGGTTAGAGCATGCACTTGAGGGAAGCTCAAACTACATTGCTTGGAAGGACAGGATGGAGGCAGTACTCAAAGACAATGGCTTGAAGGAATTCATTGACAAAGATGTTCCTAAGCTAGATGTTGCAGACACTGCAAATCTTGATGCATGGAAAAAGAAAGTGGAAAAGGCAAGAAGGATCCTGTTGGAGGGAGTACAAGACCACATTGTCTAAAACCTCCATGGGAAAGCCACACCATATGCAATGTGGAAGACTTTGATGGATCTATTCCAAAACAACAACGACCATAGGAAATTGGTGCTCAAAGATAAAATCAGGAAGATCAAGATGGAGAAGGGAGACTCCATTCCAAAATATCTCATGAAGTTTGTCCAATGTAGAGATGAGCTAGGGAGTGTGGGAATAAAATTCGTTGATGATGATTTGGTGAGCTTGGATTCCTAGGACTTCCCAAAAATTGACACAGTTATCAAGACTCTGTCAATGGAAGGGAAAAATTTCTAGATTGGGAATGACTATGGTCGGATTTGGTGTAGGAGGAGTTCAGGAGGAACACCAAAGATGGCTCTTCATCAAAGCATGATGATGAAGAGGATTATGATTTGGATTCCAAGGCAAGGAAAGGGAAGGGGAAGAAATTACATTCAAAATCTGAGTCTAAAGGCAAGAAGTTGGAGTTGTCCAAAGTGAAGTGTTTTCACTTGAACATGGGCATCTCACTACTAACTATCCGTAGAAGAAGAAGAACAAGAAGGTTGATGGAGCTACAGCTGGTGAGGCCCTTGCCTCACAATTTGAACTTGACTTATCCTTGATCACATGCATGGTTTCAAGTGCATTGGGATCGATGTGGTATTTGGATAGTGGCGCTTCCTTCCACATGATGGGAGATAAGGATCTTTTCAATGACTTGGAGGAGATAGATCTCAAAATGCATATAGATATGGGAAACGATGGATGATACAGTGAAACTGGAATTGGTACCATTACCTTTCAGAGGGATTTAGGTAAACCATTTCAATTGAAACATGTTATGCATGTTCCAGGTCTGAAGAAACACTTAGTTTTAGTCGCAATGTTGGAGGACAGAGGCTATGATGTTGTTTTCAGCGATGGAAAATATTTCCTGCGACATAAAACAATGGGTCAAGTCAAGAAGATAGGGATTCGAGTTAAGAATCTCTACAAGATGGAGGTAGATGGTTGCATTTCCATGATGGGCAAGGCAAAAAAAGTTGTGAGCCGGGATGAGGGAGAATTATGGCACAGGCAATTGGGCCATCTTCATCATGGAGCCTTGAAAATCATGCATCAAATATATACTAGACTTCCAATGGGAACAATTGCTTAGTTATATCAGTGCAAGGATTGTGTTAAGTTCTCAACACACCCTAAAAGTTCTGTGACCACTTCCTTTTGGGTACCACCTTGTCTTCTACCTTTGATTATTTTCACCGTGGTTTGAGCCTGATAACCTTCTTATCTGATATGTTTCATATCTGATTTTCTCTTGAGCATATTAAGAACCATCTTGAGAAACACCACGACTGATCAAGGAACCAATGACCCAGATTTCTCCCGGCTTAGTTGAGAAGTTCAACATCGGTGAAAGTTCAAGGTAGCAAAAATTGTATGGGAAGTCAAAGCAGCTGAGTGCCGACATTCTTCGGAGTCGGCCGATAAGAGTATCTCTTTTACGCATATAGTCTCTGAAAATATGTCATCAAACGCCAGTCCTTTCATTTTCGGCAGAGAAGTGTAATCATAAGCATCACACAAAAGAAGAGTTCCACCGTTGACCGCCGACGCCCAAAATGTTAAGAACCAAAAATGAATATAACATAGAAAAACCTTAGAAAAAGTACTCAACGCTTTGAAAAAGAAATAATTTCAAATAATAAGCCTCTTCGAGGGGGCAACCTCCTTTTACCCCACTTAAATGTTCAAGTACAAGATGATTCAAAATGAAAATTTCTCCTTGGTATATATAGGATACTAGGAGGTATAATTACAACTAATGGCCTAAAGCCAACATAAATAAAATAACATTACTAATATAATATGCCCCAATTAAGGGGTAATGAGCCAATATTAGGGCTTAACAAGCCCCTTCCATTCAGACAAGTGGTGTCCACAATGCTTGAGTAACTATGGATGCTTCTGTATAAAAGACTCATCTTCCCAAGTGGAATCTTCAGCTGGTAGTTTCCTCCATTTAATGAGATACTCTGAAATGGATCTATTCCTCAGCTAGCGAATTATTGTGTCAGGGATGGATTCAGGATCCAATATGATTTTTCCTTCCTCGTCAAGTTCTGGCAATATAGTTTGAACTAGGATCTTGTCGCCTATAACCTTCTTTAAGCATGAAACATGAAAAACTGGGTGTAATTATGAAGATGCAAGCAACTCCAATTTGTATGCCATAGTACCAATCTTTTGCAACACCTTATAAGGGCCATAGTACTTTGGTGATAATTTATTATCCTTCTTGGCTTGCTTGAGGGACATCTATTTGTATGGTTGTAGTCTTAAAAACACCCAATCCCCTA
>ML796566.1:148361-180104 GCA_009831015.1 Picea engelmannii
CCCCAACCAATCCAACTGACACTAGTGCAGGAAAAATTCCACCAGGAGAAAGTTCAAGGGGAGCTAGCAAGGCTCCAGAAGAAGAACCTAAAATGAAAGAATCAACATTGGGGGGGGGGAGAACGTGAATCTGCTGAACATTCAGGAGACACACAAAATCCAGTTTCTGAACCATCTATCAGTGGAATGGTAGAAGAAGACGGAAATGCAACCACTGAAACTGAGACCTTTGGGTTTCCAATCTTGGATATTTCCATAAACATCATCATGAAGAATATCCCACTATCATCGTTACCCACTTTCAGAGGTATGTCAATTGAAGATACAGATTTATTTTTATTTGAGTTTGACATATTATGTAGAAGCTATAACTACTCAGATGATGCCCAAAAACTTAAGCTCTTTCCTGCAACAATGAAAGATTCATCCTTAAGATGGTTCATGAGATTAGGAGAAAATACAATCCTCTCTTGGGATCAGATGAAAGACACATTTTTACGGAAATACCAAGACTATTGTAAGGATAATGTTAAAAATGACATTTTTAAAATGCAGCAAACAGAAGATGAAATCCCTGAAGACTACTTAGAAAGGTTCTTATACAACTACCAAAAATCAAAATTATTCACCACAGACCCAGCTGTAGTAAGAACCGTATTTTTGAAGGGTATTAGAGATGACTGCATAGAAGTTTTAAATTTGTTAAGTTCCGAAGATGTGCACCAAAATCCTTTTGTAGAGATTGTAGATTATTGTAGAAGATACTCAAGAGGACAAGCTAAAACAAGCAAAGCACCAAGAGATTCTTTTAGCAAAAATACAAGACAAAGATCAGGAACTGTCACCAGAATTGAGTTAGGAAACTTATTAGAGAACTTTAAAGAAGACATCTTGAGCACAATCAGTAACCAGTTAGATGCCCTAAAACTGAAAAAGAAACAAGAAGAAGATATTGTTTTAGCAATGATGCTGAAAGAAGCATGGTGAGAAAGAATGTCCATTAAATATCATAGAAATTTGTGGCATGTGTACACTAGAGAACCCCACATATGAGTGTCCAACTTTTCTTGAACTACAAGCCATGTATAGGGGAGGAGGAGTCTCACAAGAAAAATCATACCCTTCCAGAAGATCTTGGAGAGCACAAAACCCCAATACATTTTATGACCCTAATGCACAGTATCAACAACAACAATGGGGTCCTTCCCCAATGACCTATCCACAATGGACACCTCAACAAGATCAAACTCAACCTTGGCAACAAGGTTGGAGGGGGCCTGTGTATGGATATCCCTCTTACCCTACATATCCACAGTATCCTACAAACATTTCCCAACTATTACATGGATTCAACCCACCACAGATGCAAGCTTTACTCCCACCTCCTATACAACAACAATTTACAACCCCCTTGAACCCTAACCAGCAGTAGCAAGCACCTATAAATGCCAATCAATAGCCACAAAACTAAGCTTCCCACAACCCTACGAGACCAACAACAATCCCTGCCCAGCCAATCCCTAACCCCAATAATTGACCCACCCACCCTGTGTAGAATACAAAAGTTCAAACCTTTCCCACCTATGAAACTCAACTACAATCAAGGAAAGTTGTAAATCAATCAAATCTTGCAGTAATAATTCAGGAAGAAAATGATAATCATTCTGAGGAAGAAAACAATCAAACCACCCCTGAAGAAGAAGAGACTTCCCCTCCTATTCCAATCACTTCTCAGTCTGTATGAGTACCTCAACAAGTTAATCTTCCACCCTACCCTGAAAGACTATTAGTGAAGAAACCTGACCCACCCTTGCACAAATATATAGAGGATGAATTACGAAATGTATGTATAAAAATACCTATGTTGCAAGCCATTAAGGATATCCCCATATATGCCAAAATCGTAAGGGATCTTTTCCTTAAGAAACTAGGAAGGAAGAAGAAGGAACCTCCCCTTCTTTAGGTGATGGGGCAATTATCTGAATTTATTTCTGAAATGCCATACAAATATAATGACCCTGGGAACTCAATAGTCACTGTTGAAATTAATGGTATTTCTCTACCAAACACACTCATTGATTTGGGTGCAAAAATTAATGTAATGCCTTTTGAAACTATGAAAAAGCTCCAAATCAACCAGTTAAGACCAACCCAAACCATGATAGAGTTGGCAGATAAGTCAGTCATTAGCCCTGCTGGAAGTCTAGATGATGTCACAATCACTCTAGCTTCTTGGGAATATCCAGTAGAATTTTTAGTCATCTATTCTAAATCATCATCCAAACCAGGACACCCTTTGGTTCTTGGCCATCCTTGGCTGGCCACAACAAATGCCTTTATCAATTGTCGATCTGGTGAGATGACTATATCCAATGGCACACATAGCCAAAATCTTGTCCTCTTTCCTCCTGCCCAACCAGCACAGGAGATACCTGTCTGGTTAGAAAACCCTTATGGAGAAGAAGATTGCATCAGACCCCTATTAACACTTGAACAGGAAAAAGGAATGCAAGAACAATCAGATGAACAAGTCTTAAGTTTATTTTTGGCTTATACAAATTGTATTGAATATCCGAGGTCTTTTGCAGAGTTGTCACACATTTTCAGTTCTGAATTTCAACAAACTTGGCACCCTAATATCACTCAATTATATACTTTATCACTAGCCCCCTCAGAGAAGGAAGAAAGTACTAAACTTGTTGAGATTAGCCTAGGAAAACCCTTGTATATCAACTCTAGTTTGGAACTAGAACAAAAGGCACAAGTAATTGAAATGCTCCAAAGACAATTTGATGCCTTTGCATGGGATTATGCGAACATGAAAGGCATTCACCCTGACACATGCACACATCATATCTACACTAATGACCAAATCAGACCTGTTAGACAGCCTCAACGAAGGATGAATCCAACCCTTAAAGATATTGTAAAAGAGGAATTGCAAAAACTCCTTCAAGACAATCTCATATACCCCATTTCAGATAGTCAATGGGTGTCTCCACTTGTCATAGTTCCCAAGAGAAATGGTAAGTGGAGAATATGTGTAGACTTCAGGGAGTTGAACAAATCCACCCATAGGGATTATTTTCCCTTGCCATTTATTAATCAGGTGTTGGATACCTTGTCCGGAAAGAAGTATTTTTTGTTCCTAGATGGGTTTAGTGGTTATAACCAAATACAAATAACACCCAAAGACCAGGAGAATACCACTTTCACCTTCCTATGGGGAATCTATTCTTATAGGGTTCTTCCTTTTGGACTTTGCAATGCCCCAACCACTTTTCAAAGGGTTTTCCTAGCCATTTTCTTTGATTTGACCAATGATTGCGTGGAAGTATACATGGATGAATTTACAGTCCATGGAAAAGACTTCCAAGAAGCTTTGACCAATCTAGAAAAAGTATTGATTAGGTGTAAGGAAACTAATCTTTCCCTAAGTAATGAAAAGTCAAATATGATGCTCATTGAAGGTATTGTTTTGGGACATCACATCTTTGGTTCTGGAATGAGAGTTGATCCGGAAAAGATTCATATTATCACACAAATCATAATACCTTCCTCACAAAAGGAAGTTCATAGCTTTTTAGGGCATGCTGGCTACTATAGAAGATTCATTCTGAATTTTACAAGCCTAGCTACCCCTTTATTCAAGTTATTATCTAAAGAAGCCGAATTTAAGTGGGATGATGAATGCCAAATATCTTTTGAGATTCTAAAATAGAAATTGTCAACTACCCCTGTATTAAGAGGACAAAATTGGTCCCTTCCTTTTCATATATGTACCGATGCCTCAAACATAGCTCTTGGGGTAGTTCTTGGACAAAGGGAAAATCAAAAGCCTTATGCTATTTACTTTGTCAATAAAAATTTGTCTCCAACTGAAGTTAATTATATGGTCACAGAAAAAGAATTGCTAGTTGTGGTCCATGCTATCAATAAATTTAGACACTATATTACAGGATATCAAGCTTTTGTACACACCAATCATTCAACCATAAAATTCTTGATGAAAAAACCTGTAACAAATCCTAGAGTTACAAGATGGATGTTATTATTACAAGAGTTCAATATCAACATTATTGATAGACCTGGTAAGGATAATCTTGTGGCTGATTTCTTATCTAGAATGATTCATCTGGGAGATAACACACTAGTAGAAGATAACTATCCTGATGAAAATTTGTTTGTTATTTCTACATTCACTCCTTGGTATGCAGATGTAGCTAACTATCTTGTGACAGGGAAGAGGCCTCGGAAATTGTCTCCTAGAGAAAAACAGAAAGTAATTCAGCTAAGTGCAAAATACATGTGGCACGATGATTGTCTCTACAAAATAGGACTAGATTTGGTAATCAAGAGATGTGTAAGGGAAGATGAAATTCATGATATTTTGCAAGCCTGCCATGATGGTCCTTATGGAGGACACTTCACAGACAAGAGGACTGCTTATAAAGTTCTGCAATCTGGTTATTATTGGCCTCATATTTTCAAAGATGTTAAAACCTATGTATCCAATTGTGATGAATTCCAACGAATGGGTAAGCCTACAGCACGAGACCAAATGCCACTTCAATCCCAAGTAGTCATTGAGACTTTCGCGAAATGGGCATTAGATTTTGTAGGGCCCATTAACCCTGCATCTAAAAAGAAATTGTACATACTTGTATGTACTGACTATGTGACTAAGTGGGTTGAAGAAAAAGATTTACTAGCTGCAAGTGAACAATCAGTGGTAGATTTCCTTTTTAATGACATCTTTACTAGATTCGGTGTACCTCGAGAAATTGTGACTGATCAGGGAACTCAATTTACCTCTAATCTAGTCAAAGTTGTTAGAGAACAGTACCAAATTAAACACAGGAAATCTACACCCTACCATCCATAGGAAAATGGACAAGTAGAATCTACCAACAAAGTTATTGAGTCCATTCTTACCAAAACAATACAACTACACCACAAGGATTGGGTTGACAGATTACTAGAAGCCTTATGGGCTTATCGAATCACCTGGAGGAATACAATAGGACATACACCCTATGAGTTGGTGTATGGGAAGCAGGTACTTCTCCCCATAGAATTCGAGATGAAAACCTTCAGGACTACAGTACAAGTTGGGATGAACTTGGATGAAGCCCAGCAACAAATACTCTTGCAGCTTAATGAGTAGGATGAAATCAGGCAGGAAGCACTTCAAAAAACCACCCTCATTCAAGATCAGATAACAAAATGGCATGACAAGTATCTCAAAAAGAAAAAATTTCAACAAGGAGATTGGGCCCTATTGTATGACAGCAGATTCAAAAACTTCAAAGGTAATTTAACTACTCGTTGGATGGGACCTTATGAAATTGACACTGTCTATGACAATGGTTCAATTAGGATAAAGATAATTGATGAACAACAGACACCACTACTTGTGAATGGTCACTGGTTAAGAATTTATAACAAACCCCTATCAAAAGAGGAATTTTCTACTCATATACTACAAAATTCAGATATGCAGGTGATCAGTAAGGAAGGAGACCTTTCTACTGATCCACATTGATTGATTGGTTTATTTTTAAACTTTTGTACATAGGTGTGGATTGTGTTTTGTTAATAAGTTGAAGGTAACAAGGGATTCTTACCTCCTTTTGTTTTACTTTCACATTTTATCTTTGTAAGTAAATTTCTATAATTTATTTGATCCTTCAAGAACTTGCTAAACATTAGTTTGTAGGCATCAACAATACTATGTTCTTCTCTAGTACCAAAAATCCTGTTCTGGTCCATTACCAGTAGTCATGTGTCGGTCCGGTACCAGAAGTCTGTCCTTATACGGTACTACCAGGACACATCACCTAATTGACAAGGAATGTTACACATATTTCAAAATCTTATGTCAATTAATATGAAGTGTGAAGCCATGCAACAACCACTTAAGATGGAACCAAGAAGCCGAATGTAGCATCAAATGGCAGCCCTTATGAAGCAATAATTTCTTTTTGGTTATGTTGCTGACTAAAGGGAAGTATCTTTAATTTCTTTTGGTTCTATTGCTACCTAAAAGGAAGTTTTTTTTTTTTCTTTTGGTTTTGTTGCTAGCTAAAAGGAATTATTTTAATTTCTTTTGGTTGACAAAGAAGACATACTCTTTACCTATGATTGTTAAAAGAACCATGCTTAATCTACTTCAAAGTATAGAGGTTTCCTTTATCCAGTATTTCAGCATGATTAAAGGGATAAAAACTATATTAGCCTACAAGTAACTATCTCACCCTAACTAGACTTGAATAGTATTCATTGGATTATCTTTTCTAAAGAGTAACATATGAGTATATGAACACTCTCTGTCATGGGCACACTAGGAAAAATTTTATGGAAGAGGATGTATCAGTACCCTAAGGTAACTTTAGGTCATTCTCTTATGGACAAACTCAAACAAAATTATACATCTGGATCCAATGTGCAATACAAAAGTTTATTTTTCCTTCAGACAAATCTTTAAAGACATCCAAATAAGAGAATACACCTTCCAACCCAATACCATCCCAGCCTGTAAAAAGGTTTTCAAATGAGCCTCCCCTATCACCATGCAAAAGCACTCTTTAATAAAATCGAAATAGGTGACTATGGACAAGAAGCCTTTGATGGAAAAAGGGTTTAAGAGACTAACCCGCTGGGACACTGAACAGGTCTGCTGGTAGTGGGTACAAGTCTGTGGTATGACTAGGTAAACCCATTAGGGTATTGAACAGGCCTGTTGGCAATGGGTCATTTTTCCTGGGGAAGGGATGTATCTCACTAATTATCACAACTACCCCACCATAGTACTAAACAGGCTTGTTGGCAGTGGGTTCTAGTTGAGAAATGTCTCATCTATACTTGTCTAATTGAAAAATCCACTTTTGTCATCTAAAAGATGAACACTACAAGCAAAGCTCATTGTTAACATTTATGAGATACAACTCCAGATTACTAAACAAAGATAACTATTACAAGAAAATGTCCATTTGAGAATTACCCTAAGTCAACCTTACCGGTCTGACATCTAAAGCCTACATTACCTAAGAAGGAAACTTCTTAAGAGTGGAGCCCTAACTAGGGAGTCTAATCTACTTATACTGTGAAATTTATCCATAACATCTAATGATAGTAAATCTCTAAAGCAAGTTAGGTTGGATCTGTTCTTCTCACAAAAATATAAAAAACTCCCTGTTTTCACTGTTGAATGCTACCCTTGTTAATAAGTCATCAAAAGAAAGGAAATTTCAATTTTTTTAGGCATGTGATCATATGCTAGGTGATAAATATACTTTTGTAATTTGATTTGGTTTCCTTTCTCTTATCATCTTTTCTCCATTATGATACAGAGTGTTGAATCTTCTTGCATAAGGATATGCAACATCCTTGGCATGGGGGAGGGTCAAAGAGCTCCTTCAGAACTCTTTTTTAGACTCACATCTCATCTTCAGAAACCAGGATGATCACCCTACAACCCTACAGAACTAGACACAAAAGAAGATAAGCACAGAATAAATAAGTTTCATGAAGTACAGAAAATTCTAGTACCAAGCTTCCAGAAAAATCTAGCCTAAAAAGATGAACTCTGACAATCTACAAGATTCAAATACAAAGGTAGTTGCATATGCTATGGGTATTGATCATACAATGGTAAAAGAAAAGGTAACATGGTATTATTTATTTTCCTTTGCTTATAAAACTACAATAGGTATGAAAATGTATACTAGATCTTATGACCTTAGTGTTAAAACCATGCACCTAACTTTCATTCCCTCATACCCATATGCCTAACCTTAATCACATAAGCACGTGAAAATGATTCAGGGAAAAATCACATCAAAAGTGTGAATATGAAGTATGTCTAGTAATGATGGGCCACGAACATGCTTCATCCTTAAGAAAATCATGAACTTATCTTGTGTCATGAGCCATGATTCAACATCAAATTCACCGCTCAGAGGTCCAATCACCTATCCTAAACAACAATGATGCTTCAACACCCAACGTTCCATCCCCATCATTACGCTAAATGGGTAGAAATGAAATGACTTATTTGGGTGGCGAAGCCATCCAGATGAGCCTCATCTTGTCTTAATTTTCCTTTGTGGCATCTTTTCTTAAACTCACCATTTGAATTAGCGACGCCATCACCATAGTTGTTTTTTCGTTATAAAATTTTATCCAGTTCCGAGCTTACTCCTCTCTGCGATCTCTGGTACCAAACCCTTACCCTCATCAACTGACTAAATCCTTGTGCTACAACCCGATTTTTTTTTCTCACAATTTATAAAGATGGTTGTAAGTAGACATGAACCGGTCTTCCAGATTTATAGAGAGACCGAGGAGTTCCAAATGTGTAGAGAGAAGTATGCTAGAGAGGGATGGATGCCATTTTTGGAGAAATTCACAGGCTGGCATGAGAAGGTATCTCACACATTTATTCAAGGTTACAATGGAGAGATTGCACACATAGGCAATCTGCAGCTAACAATCAATGAAGCAAACTTAACGGAAGTCACAGGATTACCTAGTAGAGGAGCCAAGTATTTCAAAGGAGTAGGAATCAACAAGGAAATGTGCCAACAATTTTTGAAAGAAGACCATCAGCACCCTGATTGGAAAAAGGGGATTCCTAGGAGCTATATCAAGGAAGAATATCATCCAATGCTTCCTAGTCTTCAACGATTCCTCACTTGTGAGGGCAGGTATGATGTAACCTTCATATATCATCTTAGGCTTCTATTACACTTTGAAGGAGGCCCTGAAATTGATTTCCCATATTTTTTATGGATGAGTCTAAACAAGTTGGTAAGACACGTCAAATCCCTATCCAAAACTGAGAAGACTAGCATTTACCATCAAGGTCTTATTAAGATGTTAGTTTTAAATGAAATTAGGAAGAAAAGGGTTAGCTAGAAAATCTTCAACACTCAACACCTTCCCACATAAAACAAACCTGTAAAGGAAGCCCAGCTTGCTCCAGAGAAAGATAAGGAACCTAAAAAAAAAAGGGCAAGAAAGATAAGGCAACTCCATCATCATCCAGAATAGTTAGCCAAAACAAAAAAGATAATAAACAAGTAGGGCCATCTTCCATAGTCAATAAGACTTTTAAAATTCAAGAATCAAAAGGTAAAACCAAATTAGTAGAGGAGACTTCAATAGTAGCACTTGAGGAGAAGGGTCATAAGACAAAAACTATAAGGAAAGGGAAGAATAGCTTAGAAAATAAAAGTGAACAGTTTATAGAACAATCCCCTATAACCATTCCACAAATAGAAAAGAAGAAAAGGAAGCCTGTGAGCACCCCTGATCTAGTACCCCCTTGTAAAAGAACCACAAGGAGCATGGCAAAGAAAGGAAAAGAAATTGTCAGTACTCATACACATGAAGATCCAATAGATCTTACCTCCCCTTCTAAAGACCTATCAGTCTAGGATGATATCCCTAGTTTGACTGAGGAACAAGTCATTGTTACTTTATGTGGGATGAGAGAGGAAGTGGAGGAAAGAGAATACATCTAGCTAGAGACAATGGAGTCAACAAGAACTTTAACAAAAGCACAGATGAAGAAAAATATTGGGGAGCTACAAAAACAAAACCAGGAACCCAAACAAGAAGTGGAGGAATACCAACTATTGGACAAGTATATCAAAAAGTAAAATGAGCAACTGAAGGCAACCAACCAACAACTTTAGGATGACCATGAAGATACTTCTAATAAGCTCAAGAAGGTACTAAGACTCTTACAATACATTAGGGTCATAAAAAGGGAGCTGAAAGAAGAAGCCTCAGCCATCAACATCATTGATCCACAGAAGTAAAGAATGGAGTCTCAAATTTTGAAAATTTTGGGTTTGTTTCAGTTGCATGAGGACATGCAATGGTTTTGGCATGGGGGAATGTTGAGCCTCTAAATTGACATCCCCACTACCCTATTATACTCCTCATCTATACCTTTTTGTCTTACCTAAGCTTGGATAAATGACAAAGAACACTACTATTAGCCATTGATGAGGTCATAAGGTAAAGTATAATTAATTCATGCATTTTTGTGGTTTATTGAGATAGGAGACTAAATGTTTCATGTACTAATGTTTTGATTTGCCATGTATAACCTATGACCTCTAGATGAGTCTAGCCCTTATGTACCAGCTTATCCATCTGGTACTTATGCGCCATATTGCCACTGTCTGAATCTGGTACCAAGTGCACCTTCCATTCATATCTGGTACCAAATCTCACCTATCGCGATCTAGTACCAACGGCCACAGACTGTCGTGATCCAGTATGAACCACTTGTGCACTATTCAGATCCTATACCAATTACCAAATCTCACCTGTCATGATCCGGTACCGATATAGGAAGCAAAATATACCAAGTTTAGCTACAGATCGTACTAAAGATAATTGTTGGATGTTTGTTGAATCATTAAAGCTATAGCAAGGTTATGATAATCTTGTTTGTCTATTGCTTCATCCTCATACACTTCGTGTCATGAGGATGAATCTTAAAATATGTAACCGAATATATAAATTTGACAATTGACTGATTTGCTAAATATTTCACCTCCTTGTGTTTCACGACTAAGATTGTTTAAATAGTCATGGCAAGGATGGTGGAGGTAGAAGAGAGTTAGTATAATCCAGCATGTGAAGCAGTGTTACATATTGTAGAACACATTCTGAGTTGAAGTTTAATAAAAGGATGTCATTTATTTCTAGGTCTTGATCATTTATGAATGAATGTGAGTTGAGTTGTTAGCATAAGTTTAATTCTATGTTTTGAAATTTAAGTAAGAGGAATGTGTGGATTGAAAGAAAGCTTACTGTAGACTCCAATCGCTGACCTAATGAAGTGGCAAGGGCCCACTTCCCAACAAAGGTCAGCATCCTTATATATTAGTGTTAGTAGTTGATTTCAATAGTATATATGTTAGATTAGTTGAATCTTAATTCTTTCAGATAATAGCAATATAGTTTAGACTAGGATTTCAATCATATGATTGTTTGGAGATCTTTACTTACTCTGTTTTTCATATGTTCTGTTTCTGTTTTTATGAAGTTGATTTTGTTTCATGGAAATAAATGTTGGCAGTAGTAGTTAGACATATTTGAAGGAGAACTAGTGAAGTTTACAACAACACATTGTGAACCACAACATACTCAGTATATTGACTATTGAACTACCCATGCTATGTCTTGATGATTGATGTGTGATTTCCTTTTCAGAAGTGTGATTGCATAGTTATTTTTCTAGGTCAGATAGTAGAGTTGATCTGTCAAAGAACTCCATCTCATATTTTCATGTGCCATAATGGAGTAGATATCACCTCTGTGAAAGACAACCAAAGTGTGTTTTGATTTGCTAGTTTGTTTTGTTTCCAGCATGCATAAATCTAGAATAGTTCTATACTCATGACATTAGAATTACCTTTCTTACTGGTGTCTTGCAACTCTGTTGATTACGAATCTAAGATTAATAATTAATGAGTGTAGTTATCACCCGTATTAACTAATTGATATGACTCGTAGTATCTCCTAGTTATATTCTTTAGAGTCCTTTTTCTATGATCCCACTCTACGCAACAAGGAATTCAAAACAAATAGGAGAACGAAGAAACTAGTACAGAGGAAGCATCTGAAGTCTAGTGAGTATTAAATAGTTTTCTTAGCAAGCATTACAGGTATGGTTTTGCTTATGGATTAATGTTTCATTTGTATATGTTTTCACCCGATGCTTCTATGTATATGTGTTTAAAAGGCGATTTTGATTGTAGGGACAGTGCCTCCAAAGAAGCCATCCACTAGGAAATCACTACAGGCAACAAAGTTGCAAGAATCGAAAATAGGAGAAGGCTCCCCCCCAACGTTTGCAAGACAATTAGAGTTTTCTCCTAAGCCAGTGTCCATCATCAAGGAGATCACCAAGGAGCCCTTTGTCTAGCCCCCAACTTTTGGGGATACAGAGGCAAGCATTGGAGCAAAGATGACTTTTCCTCGCTGGGAAGAAGTCTTCAAGAAGATCAAGAAAGAAGAGCCCCTCGAATATACTATGCATAGTGACCCTGATACAAGGAATCTCGATGACGAGGTCCTCCCAAACATTCGCAGGGCTTATCTACACATGGTGGCAAGCCAGTCTCTGGCTTTCCCATGCGTCGAGCTCTTAAAGTGGCTCATTGATCACATCGATGCACATAAATGTTTGATTAATGATGAAAATGGTGAATGCATCAGGGTTTTCCTACCATCAGAAGTTCATAAATACTGCAAACTGAATGAGTCCAAAGAAAAGTTGAACACTGATTTTGTGGTGAGCTTCTATGCCTCTCATGACACTAGCAAAATATTGGCATCCTACTGGAGGGAAGACAAGAAATTCATAAACCAAACTTCTGGTTGGTACCTGACGGTCAATCTCAGGGAACCATATGCCTATCTCATGGCCCTTCTCTGCAAATTACATGGGGAGAAAGACTACTCTTGGTTTTCGGAATCTTGGATGCCTCTAACTTTTATAGTCACCATTTTGGGTATCGGTTTCAATTGGAGTGCTATCATCTCCAAATAGTTGAGCACATGCATAAAACAAGCTCAGGAGCCAAAGGAAGGAGATACACCTACCTTATACATGGCTTCGTATCTACTGGATGTCATCTGCACCAGGAATTCTTTTGTTGGGATGAACTTGAATTGGCACCCTTCAGAGCTCGTAGTCCATGTATACTACAACATCTTGTGGGAAAACAGGTACAAGAAATCTTATGTTGTTATCTGTGATCATTTTATTGCACCCATTTACTTCTTACTCTTTAAGAGAGAATTCCCTATATTATCAGACAAAGCAAAGAAGGTCATAGTCAAAATTGCTCACTTTTATTTAGACAAACGAGAAACCTACAGCAGGATTTTTGATGCCACAGGGGTGCCACATTTATTACCCCTTTATGTTCCCGATCGGCTAGTGTTAGGAGAGATCTACTATCAAACCATCATACAAGGATACAATAAAACTTTAGTGAAAGACAAGAAGTGGGATTTCATACCGTATCGATTCCATATCGGCTTCTACATGGTCAAAGAAATCACGCATGCTAAACAACTTGGGCTAGGTCAATTGGAATTTTGGTTCCAAACTGGTCGATTTCACAAACACGATCAAAAGGGATTGGTCCTACAACACATGTCACAAGTATTATCATGTTGGCCTTATGCCCACGATTGGTTTGAGGATAAAATTTTCATCAAGAATGCTCAAGAATAGGATATGGTGACAGCCAAGAAGGTCGATCCTAGAGGAACCAGGTTTAGAGCTTTGAGCTATAAAGAGCAGGCCACGTTATTGGAGCAAGCAATTCAAGGAGTTGGCTAACACCTTGAAGCAGCAGTAGCATATGAATTGGAGGAAGAAACAAATAAACCCCAAGAAGACATTGAGGTCATAGAGGCTCATCAGGGATCCCCGATATAAATTAGAGTTTTCCCTGAAGATCAAACAGCTCAAGAAAGTGGCGCACTTTTATACCAAAAGTCTCAGCTACTAATGAAATGGATGCAGGATAACCCACATCCTACCATAAGTCCCAGAATTTTAGTTACCATCCAAAGAGTTCCGACATAACCTAGAACTCCTAGTCTCACAGCCGTCGATGGCACCAATGGGTCGGGTAATCTTGAGTCTACGATATCACCAATTGATCTCTTGGGAGAAGGAAAAACTCAACCAGAGATGAGCTAGGTGTCGATAGAAACACATGCGGCCAACCCCTTGAGCATTCTAATACATATATACAGTGACGAAGAGAGCACAGATCCTTCTCGTGGCACCCCGGTGCACATCCAAGAAGAAGAAGGTCCCGAAAATAACTTTTCCCCAAGTCCCGAAAAGGTCTCTTCTGCTGGGCCCGGGGTTCAAGACCAAGGAATCCCACAAAAGGAAGTTGAAGCTAAAGGTAATCTCAACACAGGAAATTCCGATGAACCGGAAATAGATGTAGGCCCAAGTGACGAGCCTCCGTAGAAGGAAATCGGTAGTTCCACGATCAATGAGAAAGTAAGTGAAAAATCCATACAAGACACCTCTATCCTACCCAATACTCAGATCCCTAGTGAGAAATGAGTAGAAGTTGGATCTATAAGGCAGAATGAAGAAGTTCGAGAGCCCACTCTCGAACAAATTTACACTATGGGAAGCTTGGGAAACAATCTCACATGGGGTGATTAGAAGATACCAGACCCAGTAGATGGGGTCACAAAATTCTATGTGATCTCCTATGATCAAAAGAGAATGGCTATCGTTCATAAGACTGCAAAGAAGAGAAGAATCACCCTAGATCAGTCCATCATAGGCGTCAATGAGTAGAAGTTAATTGATATAGAAGACGCATGTACGTATGAGCTGATTGGTGTGGGAAAATCCCTCTCAGAGGCTTCCCAGGACAAAGCCAAGAGAGATGACAAGAAACTTGTTGCTGCCCAAAAGGAGCTCAAACACTTGCACCATCTTGTCAATTACTATAAGGGTGATACACAGACAGTTGTGTATTTAAAAGATGAGTTTGGTAAATTTTACGATGAGTTCAAGAAGTAAAGACAGCTATTAATCTCAAATATAGCCGAATTCCAGGAAGACACTATCATGGCACTTGTGATATGTACGAAAATGGAGCGATGGTATGAGAAGGCACAGCAGGCAGTGGAGAGGCTCGATTTTATTGAGGTAGTCTAGAAAGATCAAGAAAAGGAAGACCATGACATTCGGCTAGTAAGTAAAAGTAGTCTCAATCGCATGAAGCGATCAACCAAAATGTCTCGAATCCCACATGAAGAAATCCAAGAACAATGGGCCAGATGTCAAAAGCACTGGGATAAAATCAATAAAGTAATGAAAGACATCGAACTCCCTGAATATGGTACCCTCGATATGTTTATCAACCTAAATGAAATAATCAAGCTCTGTGCCGAACAAGATGCATCATGGGTCAAAGAATGTGCAAAGTTCACCAATGAAAAGCCTGGGCAAGTACAACAGCTCGCAAGACATCTAATCAGAGCCAGATCCATACTTTAGAAGTTGAACTTCAACCTCACAAAATATCGGGCACATGCAGTAGACATCGGGGGAATCTATGCAGCTCCAATGGAACAACATAGGTTTCCATGGGCCAACACCTATGAAGAACTCTTTATAAGATGGTCTGATTATGAAAGAGTCCACCCTTTCCAAGAAACAACTCGGGTGGACTGTTGAAAGACTATTATATGATGACACCACGTGGCGATTCTTGATTAGCCCAAATTGTATTTTACCATTAATTACTATTAAGAATCTATATTATAAATAGGAACATCAACCGATGGTCAAAGGGTCGATGGTTGTTGTAAGAACTCTTTTCTTTTGGTTGTTGATAATTATTTTGAGACTGCTACAAATTAAGAAGTCCTTCTAGACCAGAGATGAGCTATTTTCATCAAATGTAAGTGATTGGAGTTGGAGAAGAATTACTTCCTTTCCTGTTCCATGAATGTTGCAGTAAATGAGTAAGAGAAATTAATTATGTTGTTAAGTTATCCAGTGTAATGTTTTGATGTTCCTTTCTTTAAATGATGAAAGTAAATCATTGTGCTTCTATGTGATGAATGTCTTGGTAGATGAATTATTTTTCTTACAGTGACATTGATTACAGTTGTGTTTCTTTCTCTATGCTAAGTAGTTTACCTCAGCTATGTGATGAATGTATCGGTAGATGAATTATTTTTCTTACCCTAATCTTGATCATATATGTGTCTTATTTCTGTTAAGTAGTTTTCTCAGACAACAGTTGGATGCTCTTTCGGTTAAAGTATTATTACTAATCCCTTTGGCATAGGATCATTGTATGCATGTTTGAGTAGTGGGTTATCCCAAGCTCGACCCCTTCCCAATAGTTAAAACTCTTGTCCTATCTTCGTCAAGTTGGTTTATACTGGCTTGCATCTCTTGTAACTGCCCCACCTAAGAGAAAATACAAAAAAAAATTGTCTTAACCAAAGGAAGAGCATTCACTAGAAAACATAAAATCTCATCGATAATTTGGCCAGATTCTAATATCTGGAGAACCATTCCACTCCAAACATTGTAAAGTCTAATTGGACCTCGGTGGTAGGTTTGGTTCCTACTATTGAATTAGAGGATTTAATCCCCATCAACCGAATTGGCGTAGAATGAGGGCTTGAGAATGAATGGATGAATATGTAAGTTATATGATATTTCAAATAGCCTATAGATTCATAATGGCCCACATGCATGGCTAGTCATCCAATAGACAAGCCACCTTTACTGAGTACTCCTGAAGAAGATAACTCACCCCACTCCGAGGAAGGATATCTTCACCCTGAAATACCTTACACCCTCCCTCACGAGGAAGTGAATCAGTTTAGAAGGATTACCAAAGCCTACGCCCGACAAATCAGTGCATTTCCCTTCACCCCCATCCTCCCTCGAAGAAAACAACAAAGAAGACTAGTAGTTAGCACTCCCAACAATTTTTTCGTACACTCTGTCGAATACTTAATAGACTTCACGATCACCGAAATCCAAGAACCTCTTGACCTCATACCTGAGACACCATCTGGAGACATCTCCGAACCTAACGATCTTTCTGAATAGGAAGAGCCTGACTCCAAATCCGAAGATATGGAAGAGAACAATGGTCGAGAGGAGGAGAGAGAAGTTCCACTTCAAGACAACCAACCTTGGTTGGTTGGGGACGCCGTGGTCATTCCTGGACGAGTACACAATCTCCCTCAACACCTGAAAAAGTTTCTCCCCAAGTATGATCCTGAAACCTCAGGATTTCCTGAAGATCATATCAAGAAGTTCATACTCGCGATTAGGCTTATGAACATTCAACATGAAGACGTGGTATGCATAATTTTCACCTACATGTTTGAGAACTCGGCTTCCACTTGGTATTTTAACTTGCCGGTAGGATCCATAACCAGTTGGACTAAGTTCCAAAAGGATTTCCTAGAAAAAATTTTCGAAGAAACTACCACGGGAGCCCTTATGGCCAAATTATTCGCAACCACCATGAACCCAAAGGAAAGGTTCAAAGATTCACAACTATCCTAAACAAATTTCAACCCGCGGTGAAACCAGCTCAAGAGTTGCAAATCGAGGTCTATGCCAACGCGCTTCTGGACTCTATTTCCATGTTCGTTAAAAGAGTCACTAAGAAAACCCTCGCGGAGAATTTTGAAGAGGCCAAGATGATAGAGTTTTAGATGAAAGGGTGTAAAGAAGGCCAGGCATCTCTAGCGAGAAAAGAAAGCCAGCCCCCTTCCAGGAGAGGACTCCTCTTGACTAGACCATCGGGGAAGCTGGCTGAACTAACTCCTGATAAGGGTAATGGAGATATAGAAGACCTGCAAAACATGGTCAAGAAACTATCAAATGAGATTATAGATATGAAAAGAAGTGTGGGTGAGGTAAACTAAGGCCAAAGACTCTATAAGCCATTATTTAAAAGAAACCATCCTTTCAAAGAAATTGAACCTCCCCCAGCCAACCTAAACATTGACTTAGGGAATGTCACATCTGATTCTTTCTATACATACCACAAAGGGAACCACTCAGAAAGGGAATGTCCTCAGTGGGTACACACCATGAATTTAATGGCTAATCATTTTCTGGGAAAAGTCTCTCTGGCTAAACCACCTAGTAGTTTGGCCTTTAACATTGTTGATTAGGAAGAGGTTGACCCACCACAAGACACGACCATGCTGATATGGGATCCTGACGTGATCGCGTCTTCGAATGATATGTTTAAACCTCATGCACCACCCGCAGAGATATCAGTGGTACAAACACATAGTAGGGGTCAACCCGACCGAAAAGATACTGATGCCACCCGTGCCTCACAAAGTAAATTAACTCCCGATCACCCGAGAATACCTTTCGCTCCCGGTAAAAATCCTATAAGTATCCATACTCATGATTCTCCTAAATTAGATTACAATGTAGTAGAATATTTGAAGAAGCTGAAAGCTAATGTATCGGTTATGGACATATGTAGAATCCCTTAGCAGAAAGACCTTATGTTGCAAGCTCTAAGTTCGGTAGAAAACTCGACCACCGATGATGGTCAGGAGAAGAATCTGCCCACTATGGATTTGGAAAGCAAACCAACGATAAACACCTACTTAGAAGGCAGGAAGGAGAGGCCTTTTGTACCACCTTTCCTTTTAACGTTCAAAATCTTCAACAGGAGTCTCCACAACTGTCTGGTAGACTCTGGGGCATCTTCCAATGTCATTCCCTTGGCTGTTTATAACAAATTAGGTGATGTCCCTCTAAAAAGTGATAATCATGTCATACAACTGGATAGGACCCAGGTCAAAGTCATGGAGGAACTCAAAGATGTGATGATGAGGGTAGCCACTAATCCTAATTTCGTGCAGGTGATTGACATCATTGTGGTGGATATCCCTGAGGCATATGGGCTATTATTGAGCCGCGATTGGTCCGAAAAACTAAAATGATACTTCAACACAGACTGGGCACACCTTTGGCTACTGCTGAAGGGATACAAGAACATGATCAGAATCGATAGGGAAAGATATCTAAAACATACTGTCACTGACCTGGAAACCCCAAACAAACCAACCTCTACCAATTTTCCCATACTACGGAATTATTCTTGTGATTCTCACTTTGGAAATTTTTCTCCTCTCTTGTCCATTTTTTCGCTTACCCAAAGCTCCGAGATGATATTTCAAGAATAATTCCCAATGCGAATGGAAGATTCTCTCTTTTGTTAAGACCTAGTGTTAGGTCTTCCGGAAGAAAAGATTGAAGAGAGGAACACTGATTGGAATGGAAATCATCACTCACAAATTTGGACCCTTTATTTTGATGGATCCAAGTCACAAGAGGGTTCGGGAGCAGGATGCATCCTCATCGATCAAAAGGGTAAACATTATTTCTTGTCTTGTAGAATAGAATTTGAGTGCACCAACAACACTGTCGAGTATGACGCCCTGGTACAAGGGTTAAAGAAATCCACAGATCTTAATGTCAAGGAATTAAAGGTGTTCAGAGACTCGGAAATCATTATTAGACAAGTGAGAAACATTGTACACTGCAATTCCCCTCATCTTAAGAACTACCAGCAGAAGGTGCAGAGGCTGATAGAATGCTTTGAAGCTTTCAATGTCATTGTGATCCCCAGAGAGAAGAACTTCCTTGTTGACTCCTTATCCACCGTTGCTTCAAGAATCTCTCCTTTATAATATTACGAAGTCTCATGATTCACTGTAGAACTTCTCTACAAGCCATTGGTACTTAATAATATCTCTAATTGGAAAGTCTTTGAGGGGGATGAACAGATCATAAGATTCTTGACTAATCAAGACAACTTCAAAGAACTCACTATTGACGATGAAGAGTTCCAAGAGAAACTAATGGAAACCAGTCCTCAGGAGGGTCAACATGCGGATAAACCAAAGGCTCACACAATTCCAAAAGGGATAGAAAATCTAGAGAATTTGTTTGATCTAAAGGAACGATTCAAAGGACCTAAAAATGCAAATATTGATAGCTCCTGCCCCCTCTACGAAACTATAAATCTTGGAACCCCAGACAACCCAAAGCATGTAAATCTCGACAAAATGATATCTAAAGAGGAGAGGAAGGCCTACCTCAAATTATTCAAACAATACCAGGATGTGTTCTCCTAGTCCTATAAAGATTTGAAAACGTATGATACATGCATCATTCAACACACCATCCCGTTGAAACCCAAAGTCAAACCTTTTCAACAGAAGCTCTGAAAGTACCACCCATCCTTGGAACCCCTAATGTATCAAGAGTTAAGGAAGATTTTAGATGCGAAGATAATTTTCCGAGTTAGACATTCCACCCGGGTAGCAAACCTTGTACCAATAAGAAAAAAGTCAAGAGAAATCCGACTATGCGTAGACTTTCAGAATCTCAACAGAGTTTCATAAAGGACAATTATCCCATCCTACCAATGGAGCATCTCCTACAGACCGTGTTGGGCTTGGAAGTTTTCTCCCTTCGAGACGGTTTCTCAAGATACAACCAAGTGTTGGTTTCAGAAGAAGACTGATTAAAAACTACCTTCCGGACCAAATGGGGAACCTTCGCTTATAAATGCATGCCTTTCGGCTCGATTAACACAAGAGCGACCTTTCAAAGGGAAATGGATGTGGTGTTTCGGGGACTTATAGGTAAGTGCATAGTAGTTTATTTAGATTACGTAATGGTGTATTCAAAGAATAGAGAGGAACACATCCAACACTTAACTCATATTTTTGAAAGATGTCGAAAATATGGTATATCACTCAATCCTAAGAAAAATATCTTCGATGTTGAAGAAGGTAAGTTGTTAGGTAATATTATATCTCAAGCGGGAATTCACATAGACCCCGAAAGGATTAAATCCATAGCTCAACTCCTGCTGCCCCATAACAAGAAGGCTATGCAGTTGTTTTTCGAGAAAAATAATTTTGTAAGGAAATTCATCCCTGACTTCGTCGAAATCATCAAACCATTACAAAAATTGATTCACAAATATTCTGAGTTTAAGTGGGATGATGAACGAAAAGACGCTTTCAACAATATCAAAGTTTCCATATCCCGGGCCCCAGTATTGCAATGTCCCGAGTTCAATAAAGACTTTATTCACCTCTGACCAATCGCTAGTTGTGGTTTTGACTCATAAGGATGATGACAACAACGAAGCCCTGGTGTCATTCATGAGCACCAACCTTCAAGGATCTAAGATTAATTACCCTTCCATAGAAAAGCAAGCCTACACGGTCTATAAAGCAGTAAATCATTTTAGGTCGTACATCCTCAAGAATCACACTAAGGTGATTGTGCCACACCCCGCAGTCCGATCCTTGTTTACCCAACAAGAAATGGGAGAAAGAAGAGGGAACTGGATGGAAGTAGTCCAGGAATTTGATCTAGATATAAAACACACCAAGTTAGTAAAAGGACAAGGTTTGTGCAAGCTCGCAGTCGAAGCTCAAGATCAAGCAAACCAAGATCTAGGGTGGGATAATGAAATAGCACTGTGGTGTGGTGAAGCAGCATACATTTCACCGGGATCGGAATCCTGGTACAAGGATTTGGCTCATTTATTACATCACGGGACTTGTCCCGAAAACCTCAACCCTAGAGAAAGGAGAGCCCTCTGATTAAAATCTGCACAATATCACCTCATAAATTCGGTACTCTTCCAGATCAACTATGATGGGGTATTACTGAGATGTCTCGAACACGAAGATGCTGATAAAGTGTTGAAAGAACTCCAAGATGGCCCCACTGGGGAACATTTTGCAGGGAACACCACCACTCATAAGGTTCTAAGAGTCGGCTATTATTGGCCCACTTTGTTCAAAGACACTCATGCTTATGCCAGGAATTGTAAGACTTGTCAAATAAGTGTTGGCAAGGAGAGAAGGGCAACAATCCCACTTCAGCTTGTAACCATCTCTAAAAAATTTGAGCAGTGGGGGTTGGATATCATAGGAGAAATTACACCCAATTCTTTGAAATTGCACAAGTATATTCTTACTTCCACCAACTATTTCACAAAGTGGGCAGAGGCCATCCCTCTAACCCATGTAAATAAGAAAATAGTCATCCAATTTATATAACAACAGCTAATTACAAGGTTTGACGTTCCTTCCATTCTGGTCTTTGATAATGCATCCTACTTCTCCTCTACCCTATTGATAGAGTTCGCTCTGAACAAAGGAATTATAATCAAGTACTCTGCAAATTATTACCCTCAGGGAAATAGTGTGTTGAGTCAACCAATAATAATCTGGTGAGGATACTAAATAAGACGGTTGCGGATAACCATATAAATTGGCATAACCAATTCCATAATTCCCTATGGTCTGATAGGGTCACACCCAAAGAGGCTATAGGGAATTCCCCATACTTCTGGTCTACGGACAAGAAGCTATTCTTCTGAATGGGCTTTATCTTCCATCTCTCCAATTGGCCCAAGATTCTAACGATGATAAATCCTTGACCATGAAAAAAAGAATCAACACTCTGCTCATGTTGGAGGAAGAGAGGGAAAGGGATAAGTCTAAATTTGTATCCCATCAGTAGATAGTGAAAAGATGGTTTGATAAGCATAAGGCTAAAGAAAAGAATTTTGAAGTAGGAGACTTAGTTCTAAAGTGGGATAAGGTAAGTGAACCCAAAGGGAAGCATTCCAAGTTTCAAAGCCTATGGCTTGCACCTTTTCAAGTGGCTGAGAAGATCGGGGTAGGTTCTTATCGTTTGCAAAATATGAGAGGGGAACCTGACGCCCTCTCGGTAAATAGCCAAGCCCTAAAGCAGTACTTCCAATAATAACAATACAATAAAATTTATAATATATATATATATATATATATATATATAGATATAGATATAGATATATAATACATATATATTTCTAGTTGGCATGAATAAAAGAAGGACTAGAGATATCTATTTTATGGGAAAAATATTTTGCATTCACCCAATGAGTCGTCATTTGTTGAGTGCTCAACACATCCTAAAAGTTATGTGACCACTTCCTTTTGGGTACCACCTTGTCTTCTACCTTCGATTGTTTTCACCATGGTTTGAGCCTAATAACCTTCTTATGTGATATGTTTCATATCCGAGTTTCTCTTGAGCATATTAAGAACCATATTGAGAAACACCACGACTGATCAAGGAACCATCGACCCATATTTCTCCCGAATTACTTGAGAAGTTCAGTATCGATGAAAGTTTAAGGTAGCGAAAATTATATCGAAAGTCAAAGCAGTCAAGTGCCGACATTCTTCGGCGTTGGCCGATAAGAGTATCTCTTTTACGCATATAGTCTCCGAAAATATTTCTCCAAACATCGATCCTTTTGGTTTCGGCAGAGAAGTGTAATCATAATCGTTGCACAAAAGAGGAGTTCCACCGCCGACAGTCGACGCCCGAAACATCACCAATCCCAACATCACTGGTATCAAGAGTTTTATCAAGAAAATAACAACATTGATAAACAATCTAAAATAGTAGTCGATCCCCGATCTTTATGAAGGTAAAACGTGACGTGACATTTAAACCCTAGTTGTGTCAAGTACTCTGCATTCAAAGATTTAGTTAATTCATAGATCATGCATTAGTTACTGGCTCATGCGTGAATCAAAAGGGAACCATTAAACTCACTGATACAATGCATCTCCATTTTCACCTCCGCTGTCAACCAGTTAAGTCTCAGTGGAAGAAATCCAATAGCATTATATTTTGAAATCTGCATTTATCACCCATATTAACTAATTGATATGACTGGTATTATCTCCCAGTTATATTCTTTCAAGTCCTTTTTGTGTGATCCCACTCTACGCAGCAAGGAATTCAAAACAAACAAGAGAATGAAGCCACTAGTCCAGAGGAAGCATTCAAAGTCCAGTGAGTATTAAACATTTTTCTTAGCAAACATTACAGGTATGGGTTTGCTTATGGATTTACGTTTTATTTGTATATGTTCTCACCCAATGTTGCTCTGTATATGTGTTTAAAAGGTGGTTTTGATTGCAGGGACAATGCCTCCAAAGAAGCCATCCACCAGGAAATCACCACGGGCACCAAAGCTGCAAGAATTGGAAATAGGATAAGGCTCTTCCCCAGTGGTTACAAGACAATTAGAGTTCACTCCTAAGTTGTTGTCCGTCATCAAGGCGATCACCAAGGAGCCCTTTTTCCAACCCCCAGCTTTCGAGGATACAGAGGCAAGCATTGGAGCAAAGATGACTTTTCCTCACTGGGAAGAAGTCTTCAAGAAGATCAAGAAAGAAGAGCCCCTTAAATATACTTCGCACAACGACATTGATACAAGGAAGCTCGATGACAAGGTCATCCCAAACATTCGCAGCGCTTATCTGCACATGGTGGCAAGACGGTCTCCGGTTTTCCCTTGCATCGAGCTCTTAAAGTGGCTCATTGATCACACCGATGCACATAAATGTTTGATTAATGATGAAAATGGCGAATGCATCGAGGTTTTCTTGCCATCAAAAGTTCAGAAATACTACAAACTCAATGAGTCTGGAGAAAAGTTGAACACTAATTTCATGGTGAGTTTCTATGCCTCTCATGACACTAGAAAAATCTTAGCATCCTGGTGGAGGGAAGACAAGAAATTCATAAACCAAACTTTTGGTTGGTACCCGACGGTCAATCTCAGGGAACCATACACCTATCTCATGGCCCTTCTCTGCAGATTACATGGGGAGAAAGACTACTCCTAGTTTTCGGAATCTTGGATGCCTCTAACTTTTACAGTCACCATTTCGGGTATCGGTTTCAATTGGAGTGCTATCATCTCCAAACAGTTGAGCACATGCATAAAAAAAGCTTAGGCACCAAAGGAAGGAGATACCCCTGCCTTCTACATGGCTTCATATCTACTGGATGTCATCTATGCCAGGAACACTTTTGTTGGGATGAAATTGAATTGGCACCCTTCGGAGATCACAGTCCATGTATACTACAACATCTCATGGGAAAACAGGTACAAGAAATCCTATGTTGTTATCTATGATCATTTTATTGTGCCCATTTACTTATTACTCTTTAAGAGAGAATTCCCTAGATTATCAGACGAATCAAAGAAGGTCATAGTCAAAATTGGTCATTGGTATTTAGACAAACGAGAAACCTACATCAAGATTTTCGATGCCACAGGGGCGCCACATTTATTACCCCTTTATGTTCCCAACCGGCTAGTGTTAGGAGAAATCTGCTATCAAACCATCATACAAGGATACAATGCAACTTTAGTGAAAGACAAAAAGCGGGATTTCAAACCATATGGATTCCATATAGGCTTCTGCATGGTCAAAGACACGGTGCATGCTAAACAACTTGGGCTAGGTCAATTGGAATTTTGGTTCCAAACTGGTCGATTTCGCAAACACGATCCCAAGGGATTCGTCCTACAACACGCGTCACAAGTATCATCTTGTTGGACCTATGCCCACGATCCGTTTGAGGATGAAATTTTCACTGAGAATGCTCAAGACTGGGATATGGTGACAGACAGGAAGGTTGATCCTAGAGGAACCAAGTTTAGAGATTTGAGCTATGAAGAGCAGGCCACGCTATTGGAGCAAGAAATTCAAGGAGTTCGCCGACACCCTGAAGTAGCAATAGCATATGAATTGGAGGAAGAAACAAATAACCCCCAAGAATACATTAAGGTCATAGAGGCTCATCAAGGATCCCCGATACAAATCAGACTTTTCCCTGAAGATAAAACAACTCAAGAAAGTGGTGCACTTTTATACCAACAGTCTCAGATACTAATGAAACGGATGCAAGATAACCCACATCCTTCCATAAGTCATGGAATTTCAATTACCATCCAAAGAGTTCCGACAGAACCTAGAAATCTTGGTCTCACAACCACCGATGTCACCAATGGGTCAGGTAATTCTGAGTCTACGATATTTCCAATTAATCTCTCGAGAGAAGGAACAACTCAACCAGAGATAGGTTGGGTGTCGATAAAAACACAAGCGCCCAAACCCTTGAGCATGCTAATACATATATATAATGATGAAGAGAGAATAGAACCTTCTTGTGGCACCCCAGTGTGCATCCAAGAAGAAGAAGGTCCTGAAAAGACCTTTTCCCCAAGTCCTGAAAAGGTCTCTTCTGTTGGGCCTAGGGTTCAGGACCAGGGAATCCCACAAAAGGAAGCTAAAGCTGAAGGTAATCTCAACACAGGAAAGTCCGATGAACCAAAAATAGATGTAGGCCCAAGTGACGAGCCTCTGCGGAAGGAAATCGATAGCTCCACAATCGATGACCAAGTAAGTGACAATTCCATACAAGACAGCTCTATCCTGCCCAATACTCAGATCCCCGGTGAGAAACGAGTAGAAGTTGGATCTACAAGGAAAAACGAAGAAGTTTGAGAGCCCACTCTCGAACAAATTTACACTACGGGAAGCTTGGGAAACAATATCATATGGGGTGATCAATAGATACTAGACCTGGTAGATGAGGTTGCAGACATCTATGCGATCTCCTATGATCAAAAGAGAAAGTCTATCGTTCAAAAGACTGCAAAGAAGAGAATAATCACCCTAGATCAGTCCATCATAGTTGTCACTAAGGAGAAGTTAATCGATACAGCAGACACCCATACATCTGAGCTGATTGGTGTGGTAAAATACCTCTCAGAGGTTGCCCAGGACAGATCCAAGAGAGATGAAAAGAAACTTTTCATCGCCCAAAAGGATCTTGAACACTTGTACCATCTTGTCAATTACAATAAGGGTGATACACAGACAATTGTGTATTTAAAAGATGCGTTTGGTAAATTTGACGATGAGTTCAAGAAGGAAAGACAACTGTTAATCTCGAATATAGCCAAATTCCAGGAAGACACTCTCATGATACTCGCGACATGTAAGGAAATGGAGCAATGGTATGAGAAGGTGTAGCAGGCAGTGGAGAGGCTCAATTTTATTGAGGCAGTCCAGAAAGGCTGAGAAAAGGAAGACCACGACATTCAGCTAGTAAGTAAAAGAAGTCTCAATTGCATGAAGCGATCGACCGAATACTAGGCCAAAATGTCTCGAATCCCACACAAAGAAATCCAAGAACAATGGGACAGATGTCAAAAGCACTGGGATAAAATCAATAAAATAATGAAAGACATTGGACTCCCTGAGTATGGTACCCCTGACATGTTTATCAACCTAAACGAAATAATCAAGTTGTGTGCCGAATAGGATGTGTCATGGGCCGAAGAATGTGAAAAGGTCACCGATGCAAAGCCTGGGCAAGTACAACGATTCATAGGACATCCAATCAAAGCTAGAGCCATACTTCATAAGTTAAAATTCATCCTTGCAAAATATCGGGCACACGCAACAAACATCAAGGGAATCTATGTGGCTCCAATGGAACAACACAAATTTCCATGGGCCAACACCTGTGAAGAAATCGTTACCAGATGGTCTGATTATGAAAGAGTCCACCCTTTCCAAGAAACAACTCAGGTGGACTGTTGAAATACTATTAGATGATGATGCCATGTGGTGATTCTTGATTAGCCCAAATTGTATTTTACCATTAATTATTGTTAAGACTTTATATTATAAATAGGAACATTGACCAATGGTCAAAGGGTCGATGGTTATTGTAAGAAATATTTTATTTTGGTTGTTGATAATTATTTTGAGACTGCTACGAATTAAGAAGTCCTTCTGGACTAGAGACGATCTATTTTCATCAGATGTATGTGATTGGAGTTGGATAAGAATTACTTCCTTTCCTGTTCCATGAATGTTGCATTAAATGAGTAAGAGAAATTAATTCTGTTGTCAATTTATCTGGTGCAATGTTTTGATGTTCCTTGATTTAAATGATGAAAGTAAATCATTGTGCTTTTATGTGATGAATGTCTTGGTAGATGAATTATTTTTCTTATTGTGACATTGATTACAGTTGTGTTTATTTCTCTATGATAAGTAGTTTACCTCAACTATGTGATGAATGTCTCGGTAGATGAATTATTTTGCTTACCCTGATCTTGATCATATATGCATATTCTTTTTGTTAAGTAGTTTTCTCAGACAACAGTTGGATTCTCTTTTGGTTAAAGTATTATTACTAGGCCCTTTGGCATAACATCGTTGTCTGCGTGTTCGAGTAGCAGGTTATCCCAAGATCAACCCCTTCCCAATAGTTAAAACTCTTGTCCTATCTTCTTCAAGTTGGTTTATACTGGCTTGCATCTCTTGTACCTGCCCCACCAAAGAGAAAATACAAAAAAAAAAAAAATATTAACCAAAGGAAGAGCATTCACCAGAAAACACAAAATCCCATCGATAATTTGGCCAGATTGTAAGATCTGGAGAACCATTCCACTCCAAACGCTGCAGAGTCTAATTGGGCCTTGGTGGTGGGTTTGGTTCCTGCTGTTGAATCAGGGGATTTAAGCCCCATCAATAGGTTGCACCATGGGGAAGTATGTAAAGTCCACCTTTCATGAAAAGGAGAATTGTGCTTCAGTGATCTTGGAGAGAATTCACACAGACGTGTGTGGACCATTTTCGGTTGCTTAAACAAAAAAACATAAGTATTATTTTATTTTTGTTGATGAATTTTCTCGTAAATGTTGGATCTTCTTGATGCAAAAGAGGGATCAAACATTCTAAAAGTTCTGTGAGTTTAAAGGATTTGTGGAGAAAGAGTCGGGGAAGCAAGTGAAGGCTCTGAGGATCAATAATGGTGGAGAATACATCTCTAACGAATTCAAAGACTTTTGCAGCAAAGAAGGAATTCAAAGAGAACTCATAACGCCTCATAACCCACAGCAAAATGGGGTCACAGAGAGGAAGAACAGAACAATCGTGGGTGCATCACGAGTGATGTTGCATGATCAGGGTCTACCAATGAATTTGTGGTCGGATGCATGCAACACTGTGGTTTATGTGAAAAATCGTTGTCCTCGTAGAGTACTTGGCATGAGTACACCTGAAGAATCTTTCACTGGTAAAAAATCTGATGTTTCTCATTTTAAGATTTTTGGCTCATCTGCTTATGTGCATGTGACCAAGAACGCCAAGAAGAAGCTGGAGCCGACTGCTGAAGTTGGGATATTTGTGGGGTACACAAAAACAACCCACAATTATCATGTTTATTTTCCTAACAGTAAGATGATTGTTATGTGATGGGATATAAAATTCGATGAGGGGAAATCCATGTGGTTGTCGCTTGAGAGGGAGCTAGACTTGCATGCAGAGGAGGAACTGTTGGTTCCCAAAGATGAGTCTCAAGATGTGGATCAAACACACGAGAAGGTTCATGGAGTGGAGGAAGCCACTCATGCAGAGCCATCCATAAAAAATGGCAGAAATCACACCACGGAAGTTGATAGATTGAGATTAGATGTTGCATAGAATGTAGGAGCCCCTACATCACAACACAAACAGAGACAGTCTGCTGATCGATTTACTGGATACATGGCTCTCACGAGAAAATGTACTATGACTGAACCATCTTCCTTTCAGGAAGAATTGCAGGATCCCACTTGGGTTGATTCAATGGTGGAGGAGTATGAATCCATTGTCAAAAACAATGCATGGGAAATTGTCCCAAGACTGGTAGACAAATTAGTGGTAGGTTTGAGATGGATCTACAAGGTAAAGCAAGTTGTTGATGGGAGTGCGGATAAATACAAGGATAGATTTGTGGCCTGGGGCATCTCACAGATCAAGGGGATAGATTATGATGAGACCTTTTCACCTGTCGCAAGGTACTCTTCCATAAGATCCATCTTTTCACTCTCAGTGCAGATGGGTTGGGTCATTCATTAGATGGATGTAAAAACTGTGTTTCTTAATGGGATCATTGAGGAAGAGGTGTACATAGATTATCCTGAAGGATTTGAGATCTTCATCAGTGAGTCACATGTGTGTCAACTCAAAAGAGAATTGTATGGGCTGAAGAAAGCACTCTGTGCTTGGTACACTCAGATAGACATCTATTTCACCGAACTGGGCTTCACCAAAAGTGAAGTAGATGCAAACCTATACCAAATTGTGGTGGAGGGTAAGATTTTAATCATTATTCTTTATGTTGATGATTTAATACTGACTGGTGATGAGTAGCTGATACACTCATGTAAGGAGGACCTTGCAAAGGAGTTCAAGATGAAGGATATTGGCCTTCTTCATTATTTCCTTGGATTGGAAATATGGCAGTGAGATGGTGAACATTTTGTGTCTCAAGGCAAGTATGCAAGGGAGATACTGGGTAAGTTTCACATGGAGGGCTGCAAACCCATGGATACTCCTCTTCCAGGAAACTGGAGGAAAGAGGATGCTACTTTTGGAGAGGTAGTGGATGCTATTGTCTATCGACAATTAGTGGGTTCGCTAATGTATCTAGTGAACACGAGACCAAACATTTTCTATGCGATTAACCAACTTAGTCAAGTGATGGTTAAGCCAACTATGCTCTTTTGGAAGGTGGGTAAGCATGTCCTGAGATACCTGTGGGACACATATGAGTATGGATTATGGTAAAGACAGATAGATGAGGTGAATTTGCATGGCTTCACGGATGCATATTGGGCAGGCATCCCAATGGATAGAAAGAGCACATCAGGGGGGGTCTTTAGTATCATATCTACAGTTGTTTCTTGGTACAACAGGAAGCATATATCCGTGGCACTCAATTCAGTGGAAGTGGAATACATGGCAGCAATTCAAGATGCATGTGAGGCTATCTGGATGAGAAAGATATTGGTTGGTTTGTTTGGTTCTCATTTAGATCCGACAATGATTCATTGTGATAATCAGAGTTGCATTAAACTCTTGATTAATCCTGTGTTTCATGATAGATCTAAGCATATAGATATCTGGTATCATCATATCAGAGATTGTGTGTAGCAGAATATCATGTTTCTTCAGTACATTCCTATTGAAGATAAGGATGCATACATTCTGACAAAGGCGCTCACCGGGAGAAAATTTGAATACCATAGACATAGGATCGGGGTGAAGGCTAATCCCTTTCTTGTTGATAGGGAGTGTTGATATTCAAAAAGAAGATCCTAGTGAAAATTATGCACCTACACTAGGATGGAGCCTCAAGCTATTTTTAGGTGGAAGTCTATTTTTAGATGATGAGAAAATTATATTTATAAATGATGTTTATTTATATATGGTGATCGAATTCTATTTATAGATGTATGTCGACTATTATTATCCCTTAATAATAGTTGGACAATAAATATTAGTCTATTCTTAATGAGCACTTGGAAACAGTTAACTGAAGTGGCAAATCAGTTAGCTATAGGAAATTCCAGTTCAAAGGTTGATTGGTGGGACATGCAAGTCGAATTAGTTGTAACTGAGTGATTTGAAGTTGTAACAGAGTTGGATGTGTAGTTATGTGAGTTGTGAAGTAGTTTAACTCAGTTAAGTGAGTTAAGTTCAGTTGTACTAGGTGTAATTGAACTTACACTAGTGAGAGATCAGTGAATTAATTATTAATTAATTCACAATCAGTGATCTCACATGCAACTGAAGATTTACCACTTTTAACTACATGCATGTCAGATCCAATGGAGACCCAGTTGAGATAACAGGTGAAAGGGATAGTTTGACTATCAGTGGTGACATTAGTGAGTGCACTCATGCAACCACACACATAGTGGATGTGCCCATGAGGATTGCGCAACCTAGGCAAGTGGGATTCATTCATTACAGGGATTTCCATTAGCAGGGATTGCGTAGAGGAGGAAAGTTGTCTAGAAGCAGTAAATTGGCACATGAATTTGTCAATTTTTGTATGACAGTGTCAGACGATTGTATATTGTACTAAGAGCTCTTGGATTAGAGTTTTGTATGAGATTGTTTCATGATCCATGGTATATATATAATATATGATAGTGGAGTTTTTAGCTTTATGCTTTCCCGGTAAAACATCCGTGTTATGTGTGATTGATATTTCTTCTTGATATTTCAATTGGCGATCGTGTTTTTAAATTCCATAAGAAAATTTGTAGAAGTGATTCTGTATTTAATAGTGGCATATAATTGTTAGATCAGGAGAATCTAGGAAATACATCATTTGTATTAAAATTTCTACACCATGTATACCTAGATGCCAACTCATTTCGGATCGAGAGTTTGTAAGTAGTGAAAAGGTTGAGGTCC
>ML796567.1:49121-59326 GCA_009831015.1 Picea engelmannii
GCTTGTCACAACATAGGAGCCAATGACAACGACACTTGTATGCGCTTATTCGTGAATTCCCTTGAAGGGAAGGCTGCAGACGATTTCTTTGACCTTCCTCCTAAGATTTTGTCTACTTGGGAGGAGTTAGTATATTGGTTCAAATATACCTATGGGAAATCCAAAATCACATCCGAGCAGTTACGGGAGTACAATAACATCACTTATAAGGATGGTGAGCCTATCAAGTCCTTCAACTTGCATTTCACCAAATTATACAACCAAATCCATGAACTCTTTTTCCCTTAGAACCATGATGGTTTCATGCATTATTATAATGCATTACCTTCCCTCTGTCGTCATAGGATTGAGGAAAAGGCCTTTGATAACCTTGGTTATGCTCTACACACTTGTTTAGAGTATGAAGAACAACTTGAAAGAACATGTCTTCCCAGGGGAGACTCAATTAAACAAACAGACATGTCTGCCCTCTTACAACTTGTAAAAGACATGAATAATCAAATGATAGTGTATGATTGGAAAGGAAATGTCTCCTCTCTCACCCCCGGGGCTTCATCTTCTTCTGCACCCCCCTTTAGAAATCCCAATGAAAATTATTTTCAGCCTAAAGCTATCATGCCTCGTAGTTGGTGTAAATTTTGTGAGGAACAGCATGATGAAAGTACATGCGATGTAAAGAAGAGTACCATAGATAAAATAGTTGGTAAGAGACCTGGAAATACCATTACTATCCTATACTTTGCAGAGCAAGAGGATGTCATGATCATAAACACTAGGAATAAATCCTATGCTCCAAAAGACAAATATGATCCTCCTCGCACTTCTTCTAGCCCAAGCTCATCTTCACCATCTGCTATTGTTCAAGTTCCTAAGGCTACGAATAGTCAATGAACTACCTCGACTCTTCCCTCTTCCAAATACAACATTCTAAATCAGTTGGCCAACATTAAAGTAGATGCTACCCTTCTGGACATGGTTGTTGTCCCCGAGCAACAAAAACATCTAAAAAATTTCATGGAAGGAAAATCTTCCATTGTAGCCAACCTATATGAAGAGGTAGATGAAGATGATTCATCTGTAAATAAAGTAGGTGTACATAACTTTAGACACCTTGTAAAAATCCCCCCGTTTTATATTTCTGTAAATATTATGGACAAGATTGCCCATTGTTGTCTCATTGACGGTGGTTCGGGCTCAAGTGTAATGTTGAAAATTATTATGGAAGAGCTAGGATTGTCTTGTACAAATGAAAATGCCAGAAGCATGCTCTGTTATAATATTTTACAACAAACGACCATAGGTTAAATCAAGGACGTGACCTTGGTTTTGTGAGTGCATCGTGAAATAAGGACAACCCTTAATATTCAGGTAATAGATATGCCAGTGAGTAATTACTTGATCATCTTAGGAAGAGATTGGAAATCTTTGATGGGTGGATACCTCTCACTCGACGTGACACACTTATCCATTCCTTAGAATGGTAAGAACATCATATTCCTAAGAGAGGGGAGAATTTATCCTTACATAGAAAGCATCCCACAACCTAATGTGAATTATATCGAGGAGGACCTAGGCGTGTATTCCATCTTTGTAGACGAGGACACCACTACCTTGGAAAAAATTGACTTAGAGGATGGGATGTGGAATATGCACTTTGATGGTTCATGCTCCAATGAAGGAAACAAAGATGGTATTATATTGTACTCTCCTGTGGGTAATATTCATAACTTTTCCTATAGGTTAGAGTTTTCTTGCACAAACAATGTCACTGAATTTGAAGCATTACTGTTGTTGGAGCCGCCTTTGTTTTTTGGCCTATCACAATTTTCAATTTGATACTTGAAATCTAAAGTTGATTTTCTTGTTCCTGCCGAGATGATGAGACCTCCGAAACCTTGTCACGTAGGCAACGATACTTTTTCTACTCTCTAAACAAGTCCACTTTCGTAAGAATGTTTGCTCCTTTTTGTTTTACTTCGGGATCTCGCAAGTCGGATATTATAATCCATGAGTTCGCACGTCCTGAGTCGCGAAACAACGAAGTCATTTAAATCTTCACTCGAGACATGTAACCAGGGTAAAATATTTAACTCATGATTAGACATCGTCGGGGTTTTCGTGCCTCGGCATTCACCAAGTCTGAAATCTTATTTTTATAGCCCTGAGAGTCGAGAACGCGAAATCTTTTCTGGATAACCCATGTCAAGGATCAAAGGCAAAAATATAACCATGGTAAAAGTTGTTCTTGGCCTTTCGCCACTTGGCGTTATCTTTTTTGAAGTTTCTAGCTTCTAAACCCCGACTCACGAAGACACGATGTGATTATAACCTGATTAATTAATCGCCTAATCCAAGTTTTTCTTCCTCTTAATTGAGTCTTAAGTATCGCCATCTCATGGTTTCGCGACTCGGCATACTAATCTCCCAGAAACTTGTCTTCGAGGTTCCGAGTTACGATATGGCAAATAAAATGATTATAAAATTAATTATGCCCCAAATCGCGATTACCGTTAATTAAGTCAAAGTCGGTCCTCGCGATCTCGTGAATTGGAGACTCAAAATGTTAAAATAAAATCCACGATGTAGCAAACAACGAGAAATTGATTAACGTTGGTAAGATTTGATAATTTAAGATAAAGTAAGATATTTCCCACGCCTCGAGGCTTGCACATTTCCCGAGGTAGCCATTTGCTCTCCATACTTCGACTGACTGTCAAACCACCAGAAATTGATGACATTTATGGAGAAGTAGGGTAAATCCACGCATATAAGATCAGATTTTATGCAGTAAATTTGTTTCTAATTACGATTTGACAGGCTTATTTCGAAAAGTATCGAATTTTCAAATATAGATAAGAGTTTCATTTTATTATAACGAACGCATTTTCATAAACACACAGAGCTCGTCATTTCTGAGTGAACTAATTTTTGCATGTATACGTAGTTCTAGCATAGAAGGGAGAAAACACAAGCTTCGGATATGGCTCCACAGAAAGTAGCAAAGGTGAATGTCGAGGTCACAGAACAAGGCTTAGACAATGTCTCCGACACTTTGCCTCAGAGTGTTGACTCGGTCCCCAACTGGTCATTTGTTTCAGACATTTTGCAATCAAAATTGGTGAACTATTTAGACTCAGATGACAATGAAAAGGATGACCTGAACACTAAATACAAGATAGTTGTCCAATCCAGAATGCACAGGGTAGCTACCAGACCACGGTTTCTCCCATATTATGACATGATACGATGGGCGTTGGATCACATAGACCTACCCACCAGAACTATCATGAACCAGCAACGGGTCACGGTCAGGAATTTTAGACTGGAACATATCCAAACCATGTATAAGCTTTCGATGACATCTGAGTACACATATGATGCTGAATTCCTGGATAAGTTCAAAGAAAAGGAGTGCACAGAATATGATAAAACCATGCCCGGTTTGATAAAGGATTGGGTTTCGCGCTCCGTGAAATTCAGAGAAAATGACCAAGGCGTTTATTCAATCGCTCCGCTGGAGCCACAGTATAAGTATGTGGAAATGATGACATGCTGACTATTTGGGAGGGAGGACACATCACATTTTTTCATTGCGTGGGTGCCTTTGATGTTTCGGGTTGCAGAAGGTTGCTCATTTAATTGGGAAAAGATATTCTCGGACAGTTTGGCCAATCGGGTCATAGAGTATCGGGAGCAGAAGGCAAGTGGGAGGCCGTCCTCATTTTTCATGTCCGCATATATTATGGACGCGATATGTTCCATGAAACCATTCCCATTGATGAGATGGGCTTGGAATCCAGCCGAAGACAGGCCCGTACATGTATATCACGAAACACTATGGGAAAATAAAGTAGAAAGTTTCATATATGAAATTTTCAACTGGGTGATGGTGCCCCTGCATATCGCCATTTTTGGTCACCCACCACCTCGTATCTCGGACAACATTGCTGCAAATATGAGTGGCATAGCGGACTGGTATGTTGAGGCAGAGTTATCATACTTCAGAGTGTTCGGGGCTGTTGTTCCCCCGCTTGCGCTACCATTGTTCATCCTCGACAAACTGTCTTGTCGCGAGGTTCCCCGACAGACAGTAATTGGCGGGGTGAGTAAAGAACTCAAGGGATACTCTAAGAAGGTTTGGCCGTATTTTCCCATTCGGCTAAATTCTTATTCTTTATTGGATTTCGGGCATGCCAAAGTCGAGGCTGCAGCCCTGGAAGACCTAAATTTGGTCTCCATCGAGTATAAGAAACATGAGCCTCAAAGGGTTGTGAGGAACCATTTAGCAAATTGTGGGCTCAAGAGATTCGAAAATGAGAAATCAACCTTAGATGATATTTTCCAAGGGGCGAGGTCTTATGAAGAATTTCTCGCCCAGATCCGATCCTTGGCACTTGAAGACACAACTGCTGTGTTAAAATTCTAGGAGCATAGATGAAGCAGTCTCCCCGCTGTGTTGCGAGGTGAGAGTTTAGGTGTTTTCGAGACAAAGCAGAAGGATGCCGAAGATCCCAAAGATGCAATTCCTGATTCGACAAAACACCAAGATGAGGAGGAGAAAACAAAGAAGCCCGAAGCAGAAGCACAGACTTCGGACCCGTCAAAGAGACAGATTCTGGAACCGCCGAAGAAGCAGGACCCGGTCGACACCCCAAGAAAATCAACAAAGAAAATTGGGGAACCCATCACTTCTGTCACCCCCTTGCAGTCGACGCAGGGAAATATCGAAGAAGGATGGATATTTAATGAGGAGATGAGGCCCATAAGAGCAGAAGAACTTCCTCCGAAAGAGTTCTTCTTTGATAAAAAGAGAAAAGCAGTAGTGAAAAGGGAATTCTACCAGGAGGGAGAATCGACTGCTAAGAAGTTCAAGGTCATGACCAATGGAAAAAATAAAAAGAATGAGCAATTCGCCACTAAGATCACAGGGACGATAGGAGCATATGCATCAGCGAATCAATTTTCGGTCGGACTTTTGAAGAACCAACTCAATAGGAAAAATTGCTTGATCAGGACTCTCAAGGCCAGATTGGCCTCGACCACGAAAAATGCTCAGGGCCAGGTGAGCACAGAGATAGAACTGGCCTGACTGACTGATAAAAATGAGATAGAGGTGCTTAAAACCAAGCTCAAGCAAGCACATCTAGTGGTCCAAGACGGTCGGATACAGGTGGGCCAATAGAGGACTATGATTGTAGAGTTGCAGGCTCAGGTAGAGATCATCGAAAGTAGGATGATAAATGTCGAGGGGTTTAAATCCTAAGCGATCAAGAATCAGAACATAATCTCTTCTGCACAATAGAGTTTTCTCGCCAAAGTGGGAGTGATCTGAGAGAATTGTCTGTTGATGAATCAGGTTTCCGAGAACCTGACTGTCAGAGAGAGGGATGCTGAAGCGGCTCGGGTCACCTTCCAGGAGGTAGTGATAGCCATGAATAACAGATTTTCAGCAGGTTCTCTCGGGATTGCCATCCCAGAATAAGCCATAGGTAATATTCTGTTGAAGGATTAGGAGCACAACATTGCCCTGGGAAAGGAACAAGCCCAAAAGTTAACCAATTCATTAGAAGAAGCCTTCAATTCCATAGATGGTGAGTTGTTGGGTATGGACAGTGGAGGTGATGCAGAAACATTGATACAAATGAACGTGGAAGAAATCTCGCTTGATCTGAAAGAGAAGGATGAGAGAGATTCGGCCGATATCTCTCAGATAGATATGGTGTACATGGCCCAAGTTGATAAGCACTTGACCCAACCCAGTGCGCAACTAAGCACCCTCGACATCATCGATGCACAAATGGGGGACAAGCTGCAACAGTTAGCCTGAGAGTGTTACTTCGCCGAGGCCAGCTGTCAAGCTGAACCTTCACGGCTCGTATCTCAGCTTGTGGAAAGATGTATCGCCTGCACCGAGTCCACGCGAAGACAAGTACCTGGCACTAAGTGAAGACAGAGTATGGGAAATGGAGAGATTTCTCTCTCCTCTATCGTAATTGAAATTTTTGCGACTATTGAGATTCTACCTGCTTTGCAGAAATTGTATAAATATACCCCAGAGAGAAATAAATGTGGCTAGACCCTTTTTGAGTTATTTGTAATAGAGTTTTTACATTAAGAGTTAATACAAGCAGATCTGGAGATTCTCAATTCCGTCACTTCTATATCACAAGTTTGCTTCCTTGTATCTCATTTTTACATTTCAATTCATATTCATAATTAATGTGCTTCATTGTAATTTAGTACAACCACTACTATAATGAATGAATTTGGGTTTTCTGTAATTTTTTATTGCCTTTCCTCTGCACCAGCTATCAGTTGTGTAAGACCAATCTGTAGTTTCAGAATTCTACATATATTCTTTGTTACATTAGTTATTTTCTTACATATTTTCCTCTCCTGTTTATGTCGTGAGTTTTCCACTAGCTGGAACTTTACTTTGTAAATGGATAATTGGTTTTCTTTCATCTCACCCCTTTTTATAAAAATATGATACAGTTACGGGAACAAGCCTTAGATTTGCATCTATATTTTATTTCTGCAATTGTAAGTTCTGTTTTATAAGATCAAACTGAGACAACACTTAATCTTTCCTAAAAGTCTTTTATATATTTATTGTTTCCCCATGAAAGTTCCTATACAAACTCAACCTAATGTTGAACCCAGACTATTGAACCAAACACACATCACCTTAAACCTCTTCGACATTATCCTTAAAATGACAACTAACCGGGTTGAACTTGAACAATCATGGACAACCATTGAATGAGACATAACTATCCTGGAACAGTTCGAAGCCAGACAACGCCAATGAAGAAACGTCCCTTAGTTTCCTTCTCTGAAGGTTGACGTTTCTCCCTTATCCATATTTTAACCACTTTTGGATGCCTTGACACTGTAGTTTTGAGCCTTAAGTACAGACTCAGGAACAACAACTACTAGGCATTGAAAATGCCTATAATCTAGGTTGTGGTCACCTTACAGTTTTTGGGGATTCTGAACTTGTTGTAAACCTTGTACATAAGATACAATATCCTAGCAACAAGTTAATGAAATGTTACACCGAAACTAATTGGGCACTTATCTCAAACTTACTGCCTTTCAACATCACTCATGTTAAAAGGGAATTGAACTCAATGGCTGATAGGTTAGTTTTTTTTGTAGCCTCTCCTACTTGACAAATTCTGCCACAAAGACCTGATTGTACTTTTCAATCTCTGTATCATATGCACATCCCTGACACCATAGAGTCATGGAAGGTCTTTCCTAGTGATAAAAGAATATGTGATTTCATTCAAAATGAACCTTATAATCCTAAGGAAATTATATCGATGGAAGATAACAAAATTCCTAAAGGCTTGACTCCTCTAGAAAGTTCATTTTCATCGAGTGATGTAGGAAACAAAGAAAAAAATAAAGAAGAGGATTCAAAAAGGAAAGTGGGTGAAACCAGTTCCTTGAACATTGGAACACCTGAGTCTCCAAAGAATGTTAAAATAGGTTCCCAATGTTCTGATGAAGAAAAATTGAAGTTTGCTAAGCTGCTTGGTGAATTTCAAGATGTTTTTGCTTGGTCTTATGGGGATATTCATGGTTTTTATCCTGCTCTTATACACCATGCCATTCCTATCAAGGAGGGCATAAAACCAATTATGAAAAAACAAAGACCCATTAACCTTGCACTAGAAGCAACTATTCGAAAGGAGTTGGAAAAACTCTTGAATGTTGGGACCATTTTCCCGGTTAAGTATTCTGAATGGGTTTCCTATTCGGTTCCCATTCATAAAACAAATGGTCATATCAAATTATGCGTAGATTTTCATGTATTGAATAGGGATATTATAAAATATCACTTTCCTCTCCCTAATATGGAAATGATTTTGCAGCAAGTTACAGGATCACAGATGATGTCCTTACTTGATGGTTTTTCTGGTTACAATCAAATCAAGGTAAAAAAGGAAGATAAATATAAAACCACTTTTATTACTTGTTGGGACACTTTTTCTTATGAACGTATTCCTTTTGGATTATCTAATGCAGGTGCCACTTTTCAAAGAGATATGGAAATATCTTTTGATGATTTGATTGGAAATATTATTCAGATCTATCGTGATGACTTAACTGTGTATTCTAAAAACTGATAAGATCATTTTGGTCATCTTAAAATAGTTCTCATGTGATGCAAGAAATTTGGCATTTCTCTAAATCCTTTTAAGTCTATTTTCAACGTTATCAAGGGCAAGCTCCTTGGACACATTGTCTCCGATTCAAGAATAAGCATTGATCCTGAAAGGATTGATACTATCCTAAATCTGCTTGCTCCCACTTCCAAGAAGGAGGTTCAGGATTTTATGGGTGTTAATAACTTTGTCCATAGGTTTGTTCATACTTTTGCTGTAATGTTCAACCTAATTCATAATCTTCTTAAGGAAGATCATTTCTTTTCTTGGACATATGATGTCAAAAATGCTTTTGTAGGGATCAAGAAAGCAATCAATTCTGCACCGGTTTTGGCGAAGCCATATTTTGAGAAAGAATTTATGATATATATTAATTCCACAAAAGAAGCAATTTCTTCTATCCTCATGCAATGTGATGAGCAAGGTAATGAAAAACCAGTGGCTTACATGAGTCAAATCTTGTCTGATGATGAGTTTAAATATTCTTTTATTGAAAAGCATGCTTTCGCTCTTGTTAAAGCTGTTGAAAAGTTTTTCCACTTCATCTTAGGTAAGCACACGTTGGTAAAAGTCCCTTTAACCACTGTCCAGTTTTTTCTCTCTGTTAGCACTCTGTAATTTCTCAGGCTGAAGAAGAAATGGTCAGAGGTAACTACAAAACCACCTTGGATTCAATAATCTAGCCCTCAAAGACTCAGAGAGGGATCTCTGTGTATGATTTAGCTTTGTTTGGATTAGAATGTTAGGCTAGTTAGAAAGTACATGGTTGTTAGTTTGTTTTGAATTGTTTGGTTGGAACAAGGGAAAATGTGCCATTGGAAAAATGGAGCCACAATTCAAAATTGATTAAAAACCAGGTCTTAACAAGCTAATATTGCAGGACATGGTAGGAAAATTCACTGGATCTTCAAGATTTAATGCATAGGAAATATGGAAGATGTAAAGAAATCTATTAAAAACAAAGCAAGTAAGAATTCTGAGGTTAATATTCAGTGGATAACACAAAAATTATTCCAAGAAAGTGACAGAGTACATTTAAACCAATTATGTCCTTTTATCTCCTTAAAATAATTCAGAATGTAGAAAACAATATGGTAAACAAAAGAAAAAAATTAACAGGAAGATTACTTCACCAATGAAACTGACACAAGAATCCTGTAATGATTCAACTATATTACTGAAACTTGATCAATGGAGACTCTGTGAGCTTCTTTACAAAATTAGTTCCATCCTTCAAAAAGGTCCCAACTGATCAACCTTCAATACCTCGAAATCAAAAGTATTTATAAGTTATTTACAATGAACCCATCATTAATGAGCATGATTAAATTTAGGAAAATATAAACTAATTATATTTCAGAATACAAAAATATAAGGATCATGCAGATCTGGTCAGATTTCTAGTGTTTGATTTGATGGAGGTTGTTGACGATCTATGTTCACTTCTGTTGTGTTGTTGGTATTTTGTAGCTGACTGTGGCTACCTATGATAGAATTAGGCAATGGAATATGGAGACGATTGATTGCATTTCGATCTTCTATTACCAGGTATAGTGAAGCCTCTGACACCTAGTATAATTTCCTTCATGAACTTTGTTGACATCTGTTTCCTTGAGTAGATTCGCCTCCCGAAATTTTGAAAACATAAGGTAAAAGGAAGTCTTTGATTCTCCCAATATGAGATAGCTGTGTAAAATATGGGGGAAGTTTTTGTATATCATCTTTCATTGAGAAAAAACATCTCTCGGGTTTTTGAAATTCATCTCTAGCTATCCGAGATATGGGTTTGAAAACGATGTGTCAAATAGAAAAATTCAGAATCACGAAAAATAGGGCTCAAAGATGCTCTCAATTCTCCCAAAACATGGCACCTGTGAAATATATGAGATAGGTTATTGAAGTTCATCCTTTGTGGAGAAAAAAATCTTTCGGCTTTTCAAAATGAGTCATGGTTTTCCCGTAATCGACCTCAAAAGACGATTGGTTAAACATTGCGAAAAGCAGTTTTTTTCGGGGGAAAGATGGTAT